>PHNY01121535.1:0-16579 GCA_003724115.2 Anethum foeniculum | reverse complement strand
AGGGCGAGCCCTATTCAGGTCTGGCCCAGAAAATTGCACTCCTTCGTCGAAAACCCAAATGTTGGAAACCTAATGGAAAGGCGAAGCCCTTAAAATAGGCGAGCCCTATTTTAGGGTGTAACAAATAGTAAAATCAAATACTGTATCGTTAAAAAATAATATAGTAAAGGAAATAGAAATATTACAATTATAATATGATTCGAATAATTTTATTAGTTTAATTAATAAAAAATAATATAAAACTCTAATTGAAGTAGAAGTATTGTAATTACAATACGATCTCAATGATTTTATTATTTCATTAAATAATAAACTAAAAGGGGGTGAAACCAAAATATAGGGCTGAAACCAAAATATCATTGAACCAAATTTTATTAAAAAGAGATTTCTCTTATTAATAAAGGTTATATGGATACGTGGGTGTTTTTGAACCACAAGTAATAAGTAGTACATGTCCTGTTTTCACCAGGTATATTTACATAAGTTATAATATAAATATGCTCTAAAAAAAAGTTATAATATAAATATTATATATTTTTAAAAATTATCTATTTCTTTTTTTGACAGGAAGGTGAGAATTTTATTAACTTAAATCATTCTTAATACATTCTTTCACGCTGATAGGCACAGACCACCTACTCAACCTACGACCTGATAGTAAATATGACTCCCTTGCAATCTGATGGGCCATCATATTTACAGACGGTTTCACAAATAACAATTCCACATTGTTTAGACGATGCATAATATCTCGACATAACAAAATAGTTGTGCCAAAGCGAGATCTCATCGTGGTAATTATCTATTTCTTTGTTTCGTGTACTTTTGTTCTATGTCGTGCATTTTTATCAAAAAATTAAATCAGATACGATTAGCGTAACACTAATTATTAGTATCATTTTGTACTGTTTTCACGTGTCATTTGCCAAATTGTCATTCCTCTGCATGGAGGTACAACAGCTTAACCCTTGCCAATTGCTTTCAACACCAGCCCAACGGAAAAAACAAGGTCTCAAAAATGACATAAACGGTGTTATACTTTAATCAAAGTTAAAAAGATATGTCCTGACCGAAAAAAAAAGAAATTAAAAAGATATGTAAAAAGTTTTAAATCCTAAAAACGTTACAGAAAACTTCATACCTTCTTCATAAGATGTGTTCCAATAGTTTAGGCTAATTTTACATTTTCAGACTCTTAAAAGATAAATTCTTTAACTCAATCTGGTCCAAAATAGAATACATAGGTGACTAGGTATGAACTATTTTACACTTCCTCCGTTTCAAATACATACTGTTTATGAAAAAATATTTATTTCAAATTAGCTGTTTCCTTCAACTTTCAGTAAAAGTTTATGTTTCCAAAATTAACTGAAGTTCGCATATCTCTAATTATCTCCAAGATCAATTATATGCCACATATTATACTCAATTAATACAACTTTTTTCATCAACATTCACATTGATGATGTTATATATGAATTCCGATTTTTAAACACTTTTTTTGATAGAGGTATCTATTTCATACAATTGATAGGAAACAACACCAAGGCTCCGGGACAAGGAAACTCTGTGGCATCGGGATCAGGAAAAACCATGAGTTGGGGACTGAAGATTGGCATAGGGAGCATGATCTTTCATTAAAATCTACTCCCTCTGTCCATTTCAATTCTTATCATTTTCTATTTTGGGATGTCCCATCCATTTCTTTACAGTTCAAAACTTTCCTAAAATAGTAAAGTTTTAATAATTTAAAAACTTTAATGGACCCACTCTTCCCACTAACTTTCACTATTTCTCTAATCAATTACTTAAATATTAATAGGTCCCACCACTTTACCCACTTTTCTTACACTTTCTACTACTCCCTCCATCTCATATTATGTGTCTTGTTTTGACTATTAGATGGTCAATTTGACTAAACTTTGACCAATTATTAAAAAAAAATTATTAATTATTTTAAGAAACTGAAAAATAGATTTAAAGAGGATTAAATATACTTTTTAATAAAATAAGTTTTAAAATTTTCTTTAATATATAATATCCGCAATTTGTGGTCAAATATTGGTCAAGTTGACTCTCTAATAATCAAAACAAGACACATAATATGAGATGGGGGGAGTATTTTACTCTTATTTCTTGGTCTCCGTGTCCAATCCAAGTGATAAGAATTTGCGGTTCTAATGTATTTTGCTTTCCCCTAGCAACAGGTGTTGTAGCAGTAATAAGCATACTTTCCTTGCTATTGCTTTCCTTCATAAACTATCGCAGAGCGAAGAATAGAAATACCTCAGCTTCTTATCCTAAAGACATCGAGGCTTTCATTAAGAAATATGGATCTTCAATACCCAAGAGATTTAGATATTCTACACTTAAAACAATAACTTATTCCTTTAAAGAGGAATTAGGTAAAGGTGGGTATGGTAATGTATACAAAGGTAAGTTATCAGATGGTTGTGTCGTGGCAGTCAAGGTTTTAAATGCAACAAAAGGTAATATGGAGGAATTCATGAATGAAGTGGCAGGTATTGATAGGACTTATCACGTCAATATTGTCTCTCTCCTTGGATTTGTTTATGAGGGTAGAAATCGAGCTCTAATATATGAATTCATGCCTAATGGATCTTTAGAAAAGTTTATTCATGGCGTTACTCCTTTGTCCAAAGGACAATTTCTCAGCTGGGAAAAGCTGTGCAGTATTGCACTTGGAATTGCTCGAGGGCTAGAGTACCTGCATTGTGGTTGCACCACGCAAATCTTACATTTTGACATAAAGCCACACAATATCCTTCTTGATAAAGATTTTTACCCAAAGATATCTGACTTTGGGCTTGCGAAATTGTACACTAGGAAAGAAAGTGTATTATCTTCGATAATGCAAGCTATAGGAACCATTGGTTATATTGCTCCAGAAGTTATTAATAGAAATTTCGAACAAGTGTCACATAAGTCTAATGTCTATAGCTATGGAATGATGATTTTGGAAATGGTTGGAGGACGAAAGAATGTCAATATGAAAGTAGCTCATACTAGTGAGATATATTATCCTAGATGGGTTTACAAGCATATCCATGATAATAAAGAGATAAATTCTGCGGATAACATCAGCGAAGAGGAAAACCATATTGTAAAGAAGATGATGATAGTGGGACTATGGTGCATACAGACTAATCCATCAGAAAGGCCGTCGATAAGCAAGGTGATTGAAATGTTTGAAGGGAATTTAACAGCTTTGGAAGTACCACCAAAGCCATACATGTGTTCTCCTCCCAATTCGCCGCCATGTCCTCAACTGACTCATTACTGAAACTCTTCCACAGAACGAATGAGTAAAGCTAATTCTTATAGGTGAGAGTTTTGTAATTCCATTAACTCATTCAGTGATTAGTGGAATTGTGGTTTCGTAGGATATTAGAGTAAGCTCAAATGATAAATCCATTTCTGAACGCTAATGTACGCCTACTTCCTAGTTAATTAAACTTAAGGATGTGAATGCATATCAATTGAGTCACAAAGTAGTCAAGTAAAGTTGTATATGTCCGTTTTGTTTACTTTGCTAAACAATAATAGGAAATACAATTTATTCATGATCTTAAACATGATATCTTTAAATAGAAATTTTAAGTAAATGCTATATATTTAAATTTCTTAAACATGATTAAATGAAATTGGGAGATGAAATGATTTTTTATTTCTTATTCAATTTTTTTTAACCAATACAAAGCAGAACTCTAACCCACTAATTTGGGTATGAATGTTCCATTCTTTTTCCTCATATTACCTACCAACTTCATCACAGAATACTTCGTTTCCCAAATCGATTTCCTCCACATGAACGAAACCTTAAAGAAATAAACCTACAGCTAGCTCAGTTGAAGACTACGACCCTTGAGTCCATGTTCTGCTGTACTTGAAACAGTAAGTGATTTCCATGTGTAGACAGTATTTGGTTATTATAATGCACGTTCACATTTCAAATTTCTAGATATGCTAGCACACTTTGTTCCTAACTTGTTTAAAGAGACGAAGACCGGGAAAAAAGAACAAAAACCTAATTTAAGACAGTATTTAGATTACCACTTGATCTTATAAGACAATATTTAGATTACCTCTTGATCTTTGACCTTTGGACGCATGAAGTTTTGAATTATGTAGGAATAATAAGCTTGACTGGTATTGTTGGAGGATTTTCGTAACAACACGAAATCGGAGGTTGCTGAAATAGTAGAGCGTGTTTTGTGTGAATGTGACTGTTTTTAGGGATTAGGGTTTATGAAAAATAGAGGGGCTAGACTTGGCAGGTGTCTCGATTTGTCTCGTTGTATCGGATCTCTTTGACCAAGATACCTACATACCAATTTATACTGGATCAAGCTCAAGCAGTTCTGCAAAATTGTGTTTATCCCTGAGAGACTTTAGGGATAAACTTCGTTAATGTGGTCAATTACTGATTTTATCTGATTTAATCTTGGCATTGTAATATGTTCCTGATTTGAAAGATATCATTTTGAGATATTTTTCCGTTATTGATTGATTGAGTTGATTCTTTCGTCATTTTAGAGAGAGGATAAAACTTGGGTATTAAGTTATAATTATTAAATCGAAATAATAATTAATAAATAAGAAATTTGGGAGAATTATAGTGATGCCAAAATATGGCATAACAACAAGCCCCCAGTTCTTCAGTGTAGCTAGCTGAAGTAGAGAACTAATCATTCTTTATACTTCCAAATTTCTTGAGTGGCTGAAACAACTGAAAATAATTTATCAGAATATAATATTGAGCACTACAGTGCCCTTCAATCTGTATACTGATGCAAGTATGGCACTATGCGAGAACCAATTTAGAATATATATTTTTTCCAAGATTTTCAAAAGTTAATTTATGAGCAAAATTGCTATGCCTACACCATCTATGAGCTTATTTCCATGCATATTCATGTTACTTTTGATTCTTCCTATATCATTTTTTTTTGGTATGGCTAAAACCAAAGAATGGACATTCAAACATAAAGGTTCCACTAGGATCAGGTGGATGGCCAGTGGTTGGAGAAAGCTTTAAGTACGTGTCATTAGATATTCAACAATTTATAAGTAAAAAAAGAGGAGAGAAATTACTCCACAGATGTATTTCAAACTAGTATTTTTTGACAAAAATGGTTGTGTTTTGTGAAGCGCAAGAGAATAAGTTTGTCTATACAAAACTAATCAAATCTTAGTGGCCGAATACTTTGAGGAAGATCTTGTTTGACCCCGAGTTTCGCACAGTTCTGATGCGTTGTTTTGTACATGAGATTCTGAAGCCAGGGACTTTGAAAATTTACATCCCTGTAATGGATGCCATGGCACGAGAGCACGTGGAGTTGTATTGGGATGGTAATGAAGTTGTAAAGGTACATCCTCTGTCAAAGAAGCACACATTTAGTTTGGTTTGTAGATTATTTTTCAATGAAATTGACGTTGAGCAAGTCACGAGGATATTCAAGCAGTTTGCACTTGTTACTTCTGGAATGTTCTCTGTTCCAATTTATTTGCTCGGTACTTCCCATAGTAGAGGTGTTAAGGGTGGGAAATTGGTCTGTGAGGAGTTTGAGAAGATATTTACCAGGAGGAGAAAGGAAATAATGGAGAAAAAAGAAACATCACCATCTTATACTAATATTTTGCCTCGAATGCTGCTCCTGACTAATGAAACTGAAAAACTTATGAGCGAAAAGGAGATATCGAATTGTATTATTGGCTTACTTGTCCCTAGCTACGAGAGCACCAGTACTGCTGTTTCAATTGTGCTCAAGTATCTTGCAGAGCTTCCACATATTTTTGAAGAGGTCTACAATGGTATGTACAATCTACACCTCTCTATAAATAAGATTTTCATGTTATGATGCATTCCTTATTTCGTGTAACTTATTATCAATTAGCTTGCTTTTTTGTTTGTGCAAGTGTTTGGTTCAATTGTTGATTAAGATACCAACTAATGATTAATTATATTACAGAATTAACGTGAATCGTAAAATTAAAAGGAGGGGGAACTGTTAAAAGTTGGAAGATATTCAGAATATGAGATACTCATGGAATGTTTGTAAATCTCTCAGGCTCACAACCATGAATTCTTTATTTTTCGGATTTAGAGAGGTTATCACCGATGTTTCATTTTCTGGCTTCACCATTCTAAAGGAATACAAGGTACCTACAATTTATACATATATACAATATACTCTATGACTCATTTACTCCAAATTAAATATCATCTAGAAACGTTGTACTTGTAAGTTTTACTTCATTTTTTTGTAGGCATTTTGGCCATCATGCACAACACACAAGGATCTAGAATGCTTTCCGGATCCAGAAAAATTTGATCGGAGAAGATTTGAGAGAACAGGTTCTGCCCTGTTCACTTATGTACCATTTGGTAGAGGACCCAGAATGTGTTGCGAAAAATAGTACGCTCGACTTGAAGTTTTGGTGTTTATATATAACAATGTCACCAGATTCAAATTGGAGATAATTAATCCCCAAGAAAAGATAGTGTTTCACTCTTTCCAGATACCAGTCGAAGGTCTACCAATTCGCATTACTGTCCATAATATATATGGGTTAAATATCAAAGTGGTCATTGAAGTGGAGGCCATATATCACTTAAGTCATTAATCTTAATGGGGTATTGTTGTCGGTTTTATGACCTTAATGCAAGAGCACGTATCGCAACAAGTTGTAAATAAGTTCGTTCCCACAGAGACTATTAATAAGCTGCTAAATACCAATTACTATTTTTCTTTCAATTCAAATTTAATAAAAACCAAGAAAGTGTTTACTAATTATCACTGAATAATTAAACTAACACAATATACTGAATAATAAATTCCAAGAGAATGAAAACTAGGTCTTTAACTTTATCTTATGCTCTTCCACAAGCTTCTTCTTTAACCTCTATTCTCATGGTCTAACTACTAGTCTAAGACAATCATGTACTCCCAAGGACCTTCTGAATCTCAAGTGACTCTAATTTATGCAATAACTCACATACTCCTATGTAGAATTTAAAAGCATAAACAACATTAAGTTTCGTCTTAATCGGACTTCTTAGGGTGTTTAGGTATATTCCTATCCTAACCACAGATTAATATAAATATTAAACCTAAGATATACTGATTGAGTCTTAACTTAGGGGTTCTCTTCCAAGTCCTCCTAAATTACGAAATCAATCTCAAGGGTGATCAATCTTTGAGAATCATTAAACACAAATCAATATAAACAATTAATACGACCACAAAAATTGAGAGAAAAGAATACAACTTATATATTTAAAAAATAAGCCATTAAAGGCCTAGAGAGAAAATTAGTTCATCATCTCAAAAGAAACTAATACAAAAGAGTATGTAGACATGATGTAAAAGTAAGGAGAAAAGAAGAAGTTTGTATTAGGCGCAATCTCTTCTTCCCTGGCTTTTCCCTCTTGTGCGTAGCCTCTCTTTTCTTCTCTAGGAACGTAATACCTAATTAATAATAATATTTGATTTATATATGTATCTAATTAATGTCTTTTTAATGTTTTGAGGAAAGTACAAATACGTTTCCTAAGCAAATTCTGTTTTTTAAGAAAAATTTGTAGCTGACTTTTCTTCAGTAAGTATGGATCGTTCCAGTTGTATCTTGATCTCTAGACCACTTTATAATGAAAGAGAATCTCGTTATCATCGCGTGGG
Organism: Anethum foeniculum; assembly: GCA_003724115.2. Lineage (NCBI taxonomy): Eukaryota > Viridiplantae > Streptophyta > Magnoliopsida > Apiales > Apiaceae > Anethum > Anethum foeniculum. The sequence goes on along the minus strand of PHNY01121535.1, from coordinate 8,876 downwards.
CTGTTGAATCGTCCAATTATGACTTCTGGAACTCAAGATAGGGCCCAAACGGTGTAATACGCGCGTGCAGTCCAACAAATCTGAATTTCCTTCTAATAAATTTCTAAATTCAGTTTTTTATTCCCCAATCCTTTCAAGTTTAGGATTCCTTACTTCCTACAATAAAATATTATAATTTATTTAATAAAATCCAATTAAATGCAAAATATAATAAATATGAGGAATAAAATCATGTATATATATATACACACACTCTATCAGGTATCATTTGAATCACTAAAGCCATAATAAATATCAAACGAATACCTCAAAATATGTAGTCGAGATTTAAAATTTATTTTCATGGAGTTCCACACTTTTTTCTTGAATGTTACCGCAACAAAATGAAAAGTTATGAATTCTAAGTATTTAAGATCATATATCTAGATTTTATAAAATTTATATACTCTTTGTTTTTATTTAAATCAAAAAAATAACTACAAAATTAAAAATAAATAGTAAATAAATTTTAAAAATCTAGCTGTATTATCTAAAATACTAGAAATCATAACGTTTCATTTGGTTGTAGTAGCATTCAAGAAAAATGTATAGAACTCTATAAAAATAAATTTTCATTCTGAAACATATATTTAGAGGTATATGTTTGATATTTAGTTTGACTTTATCGATGCAAATGATACCCCGTTAAATTTGATGACTAAATTGATATATGGTCTTCAGTTGAGTGACCACTTTGATATTTAACACTAATATATATAGCTAGTAAGATCGAAGTACACATGTATATGCACACTGTTGAGCCTAAACTTCTAGTGTATGAATGTGTATGATCATTAAGATCAATTCTGTTCTACACATGTTATAATAATATGTTTGAGGAGGAGTTTAAAGATGAGGATGATGATGATCTCTTCAACTTATTCTTAGGCCTGATGGCTTGTTTGAGTATGCTTGTTAGGGTTTCAGAGTCCGAGTCCTATGTTGCTTTTGTTTGAGTTAATCTTATGTTGTTGATGTCCTCTACCTAACTCTAGTTTGATTCCTAGTGCTAGTTTAGTTCTTGTTGTGTTTGCTTTTCTCATGTACTGTCTCCTTCTACTATAATTGGAGGGTTTCGTTATTTCAATGCATGATCATATAAAAAAATGTTATTATAATAATAACAGTAATAAACAATGTTATAGCTGATCTTTTGTGTTCTTTTTTTCAATCTTATCTCACTTTCATTCTTATATTTTAAAAGAATTTGAACTGATAATATGTAATACGTGGATTATGACAGATTTCAAATATCTGTACAAATTGTACGAGGAGGTGAAAATAATATGACAAATGATTTATCGTAATATCCTCGATTTTTGTAATACTAGGACTTCAAAATGCATTTTAGCATAATCGAGTAAACTATTTAGCATGATTTCTTTTGATTAGTAAGACTGGAACTTCATAATAACTAGTTAAATACCGATAGTTTGTCAAAACAAAACCAAAAAAAATTACCATACTTTTTCCCGAACCAATATTTTCCAGATAGCATCGTATTTTCTTGAATTTCTTCTACTACATTTCAAAATCGAACTATAACTTATGCAGAGAATGTAAGTTTAACTTTTCCATCATTCCCAACATTTTCTAGTTGTTATTTCCTCCATAGATGGTCTCATTTCCCTTTCGTTTTGAAGACATCTAAATGCTAGCTCTGCCACATAAGCAGTCATGTTTCTTACTTTGTGGCCTGATTCAAATCCTAGAGTTGGATCCAGCAACTCGGGCAATGCATTGCCTTGAATCATGTTTATTTCCAAGTTGGCTAAATTAATCTTATATCGATGCCTATTGATATCAACAGCAGGCTTTAACAAGATAAGCTCAATAAAAACGACTCCAAAACTGTAAATATCACTTTTATCTGTAAGTTGGCAGCAATGATGATACTCCGGGTCTACATATTCTGGAGTACCTTGTGAAACTATTGAGACGTGTTGAGCAGAATTGAAACAAGATTTATTATTTCAACAATGCTGGTTCGGATAACTCAACATAGAATACTATATTCCACTGAGATAAGCACATATTGAAGATTTGCTATATACATATGATTCTGTGAATTGCAGTGAAGAAGTCATTAACAGAAGTTCGTATGAAGTTCATTACTATGTTTAGACAACGAAAAAATAAGGTTGATGGCTTTTGAAGCAGTTCTCAGAATTAATGTGAAGACCTAAATGATTTTAGTGAAGCTGATTGGATATGGTAGAAGACTTAACAGTGTTTTGATTGCTAATAATACGAAGGCCTGAGAGTGGAACTATTCGTCTGTGAACCAGACCAATTGCACTAGGCGTTAGTGATCCGTGAAGGGAAACTAAATATTATTGTTCAGGAAAATTGTTAAGTAAGGTGCTGTATACTAGTGAAGGGAAAGAAGTGCAGGTTTTTATTAAGTTGGTCCTACAAATGCAATTCTGGGAAGTTCAGTGGCTTAAATGCAAAGGAAGGAAAGCATGAGGTACCAAACTGCAGTTTTTCCAAGTCATGTGCGTGTCTTGGCTACGGTTCCAGGTTCTATTGTTTAAAGTAAAGTTATAAACTTTGATTTATTTATTTAATAAACTTTAAATAAGTTTATTTTATAAATAGGTATAAGTTTATTTTATAACCTATTAAAATAATTTATTTCATAAACTTTTAATAATTTATTTTATAAACTTAAATGGAATTATATTATAAACTTTAAATAAAGTTTATTATGTAATTCTAAAATAGTTTATTTAATAAGTTAGAAATAAGTTTGTTTAATTAAATTATTTATACTTTAATATTTACAAACCCTAGCCTATATCCATGCATGTACACGTATGTATATATTGTTGCTCACCTGGAAAATAATTGAAGGCAAGAACAACAGCGTGTTGCTGTCGACTTCTACAGCAAAGAGCACTCCATGATTTTGTCGACTGCAAGCACATATGCCTGCACTGCATACTTAAACCAGCTGGTATCGACCTGTGCTGGTGTTGATCTGTCTAGCACACTGTCGACTCTTGCAATGGTCGACTGCTGAAGGAGTATTACTGCAAACCGAGTCAGGTCTGAGGCACGTCTGCTATGTGTCGACTTATGGACATCTTTCAGCAAGCTGTCGAGCCATGACAATCGACTCCTAGGTTTCTATAACGTGTTGTCGACACCTGCATCTCCTGGAGTGTGATCTGCAAACCAGCAACAGCTGAAGTCAACTTCTGCTGCTGAGGAATGTAATGCAAGTTTTTATGTCGACTCATGTTAACGTTCTAGCAAAACACATACTACAGAACTAAACTCATGGAGCTGTCGACTTCTACAGGAGCTAATCCACACAACTTGCATTCATACAAAAGGAACGTTGGCTTCTAGTAATTAACTGCAGAAGATTAAGTACTGGTGCTCAGGTGTGTTGCTGTCGACTATTTTGTATAGACTCAAGTATGCAGTGTGTATTTAAGTGATCAAGTGTCGAGCCCAAAGCTATACATCAACCTGTCGACTGCTGGAAAATGGTTAGAAAGAAAATCAAGTATAAAAGCAACTACTCAGGGTGCACAGATCACTTAGTCGACTCCTATACAAAGTAAGGACAAAAATATCACTAACTATATATTTTACTTGGACGGGAATTAGCCACGTGTCCCTATCTTATATGAAAAGCCAGCTACATCTATATATCAATCAAATCATCAGCAGCCTTTAACAACTATTCATCTGCACTTAAGGAAGCACTGGCAAATTGAATACTGATATTTCAAATCATTCAATTTACAAAGAGAAGTGCTGCTGAAATTTACATTCACTATAAAGCCTTACAGATCATATGATAAGTTGTATTGCCTTTTAGAGTGATAGATAAACTCATGTATTGATAGCTTATCTTCATAGTTGTGTTTAACTATTTGGTGCTTTGATTCTATATCAAAGTTTATAAGCAAAAACCTTCGAGGTTATTTCTTAATACATAAGATATTAACCCCAAAATTGTTTGTGTTTGTTTTATTTCCTAAACTTTGTTTTATAAGTTTAATATCAGTTGTGAATATTTACGAAAAACGAACAGAATACATTCACCTCCCTCTGTATTATTCACCCGGACCTAGCAAGACATGTGACACATTCATTGGGAATAAACGTGACAAGCCGAAATCTGTAACTTTGACACTAAAATTGTTGTTTAACAGAATGTTCGTGGTTTTCACGTCCCGGTGGATGACATCAAAAGGATGATGATACAACAATAAAATTGCGGTTTTTATGGCAATGCTCAATCTTGTTCTCCATGTAAGGCTACCAGGATGTGCACCATCTCCATTTAGATGATCAGCAACTGTGCCATTAGGTATGTATTCATATACAAGTAGAAGCTTTCTGTTAGGTCCCGTGAGAGGGCTATTTAAGCTAGAAAGGGGGGTTGAATAGCTAATTACCAATTTAAAATTTATTATGGTGTTTTAAAAATATTTTTCCTTTTAAAATATTTTTATGCATTTTTTAAGTGCGGAAGTAAAGTAGAAGGAAAGAAAATACCACACGGTGATTTTATCCTGGTTCGCGATGGCGCAACCTCTAATAGATTCGCTCACCTTTACTTCAATCACGAGCTCCTCTCCCCGACTTGGGATTTTCCCTTATAATAAACTCGCTTCTTTAGTAGGCGGAGAAGCCTTTACAACCCTACAAATCTTCCCTTCCAGCACCGGCTAATTAGAGTTCATTTTGGACCATTCCCTCGCGATATTCAGGTATGGGGGAACAATTTTGTGCGTGAGTTGTATTAGTTAGTAGTTTTTCTGCACTTTGATTCTCCGTCATCCCTTATCAGCTTTTTCTCACCATCTCATTTGCATATTTCTCTATTTTGCATACATTAAGGACAATGCATGATTTAGGTATGGGGGAGGGTTTGGTGTAAATAGTAAAAATTCAAAAATTCAAAAAAATTGAAATTTTTTTAAAAATTTCAAAAATAGAGACATTTTTAGCTAAGTTGTCTTACATTTTCTTGAACTTTAGTATTAGTTGGTGTTAACTTGTTTTCAAAAATTATATATGTAATTCCTTATAGATAATTCGAACGTAGTTGAGTAAGGTGTCTTTTTGAAACTTTTGTCGAACGATTTTTATTTTAGATTCCAAGACGACACTTTTACACAAGATCTTTGTTGGAGAGATTGTTTAGGGTTGTTATTCGATACCTGAGAGTGAACCCACAGTTGAAACAATGTCCAATCAAACCTTTGCGGAAAAAAAAGAAAAAAAAATTGTTAAATAAACTACTTCAATACCCATTTTTCTTATAAACAAAAATCTTTAAATGATGGGCACAAGTAGAATTGACTAGTCGTGTTTTGTGGCATTTGTTACTCGAGTTATTAAGTTTGTCGGGCGATTTTAAAACCTAGTGCCCTAAGACCATTTGGTTTGGGAGTCACTGACCCAAAGCTCGCTACATGGGTAACATAAAGTCAATTAAAAAAAAGAAGAAAAGGAAAAAAATAGAAAAAAGAAAACTTTTGTGAAGTTTGGCTAGATACTTGTCTCGGTAGAGAATGGGTCAGTTCAATATTGGATGAAAAAAAAATGTTCTTAGACCTTTAGATCCATCAAAGGCCTTAAACACACTACACACCTTGGAATCTTTTGTAAATTTTCTAAGTCGGCATTACTGGATTTGAGGCATCAATATCTTAGCTATTATTAGAAGAGTCTTCAAGGCATGTATTTTCCTTAAAAAAATCTTTTTGTTGACACCAATGAATGCTTAAGTAAAATTGAATTTTGATGCTTGCTGAAATTGTCTCAAAGATTTTATGGGTATATCTTCTGTAAACCCTTAGGAGACAACACTCCTCCGATAGAGATCGTCTATGGGTTTAACGGGTGGGTAAACCTAAAATTACCCGTCACGCCTACGAAAAGGAGCATAATAACTTAGGATTGTTTTTCTTAGTTTGCATTTTTATTTTTGATTTTACTCGAGGATGAGCAAAAGATAGGTATGGGGGCATTTGATTAGTGCATAATTTTACATATTTTAATGCCTATTTTATTGCTTGCTTTCGTATTTTTATTAATTAATTTATTGCATTTGTTTTATTTTACAGATAAGTAAAAGAAATAATATGCTTGAAAGACTTAATGAGAAAGAAATGGATCAAGGGCTAGGATATCAACAACACATAAACCAAATGTGTGGCCAAGATCAACCCATCCTAACCCTAAAACCCTAATTTCCATCTATCAATACCCCTTCCCTTTCCTTGTAAAAACACACCCCCTAGGCTAGACCCTAGATTGGATTATATTAGTTTTATTTTCTTGTTCTTTCATTTGCATGTTTTTGTTTTAGCTCTCTTTCAATTATGTAAACACTTCTCTTTATTTTAATTAAAGTTAAAATTTTTCCTTCACATATCTCTCTTTACATTCCTTGTTCTTGATGATTGTCATATTAGTTAGTTAAAGATTTGATTTTTATGCCATGCTTGTTGTTCATTTTGATGAATTTGATGTTTGAGTGTAGATCTAGTTTTTACATGTATTTTGGTGTGTTAGAGTAATGGGTGTGTGAGTTTTTATGCAATTTGGTGTTGTCTTTTTCCTTTTATTTTTAGATCAAGTTATTTGTTAAATTTGGTGTCATTTGATTTTTCCGGCGTGTTCTTACCCTTTTCCAACCAAATTCCGGCATGAAGTTCATTTATGTTGGGGTTAAGTTGGTTTAATTGATTTTTTAAAATATTTTCTGCAAAAATCTTTACTTATTTAATTTCTTGCATTATTTTATTGTTAAAATGGGTTTTAAGTTTGATTTTTAATTTAGTCTTCTTCGTTGTTTATACAAATTTCCCTTATTTGCTTTCCCTCCATTTTAATTTTTTCCCCTATTTTACATTTCTTTTCCACCCTTATTACTCCCCTCCTGCACTCCACCTTTCAATTCTCATCTCACTTTCTCCTTACTGCTGCCTTCGACAACAAAACCCACCATGACCTGTACTCCTTCCATTCCTTGTGACTGCTGCCACAACTTCATCCATTGCCAATGCGGTCGCACCACGATTCTACAACCTACAGCCACCACTGCAAACCATCGCCTTATAACTCCATTTCCGGCCATACACCACAAAACTCACTTCCGTTCACCAGTATCGCCACCGTTTCTCTGTTCACCGCCGAAACCGCTGCAAGTCACGGCTTTAATTCGACCCATCAACAGCCACTGAGTTCGTTTTACAATTGCTGAGTGAACTCGATTTTAACCGAGTTATTCCTTGTGTGGCCGAGTCCAGTAGAAGCATTCTGTTTTAAAATTTTTTTCTCTGTTTTTGTTTCATTGGTTTTAGTTGTTTAATAATATTATTCTTTTGGAATTGTTTTCGTAAAAAAATTATTGACGGGAATTGATTGCAGTAGTATAATTTGAAAATGATTGTTTGGTTAGTTTTTGTGAGTAATTGGCTAGCTTTAATTACAAATGGGTCAATGCCCAATTTTCCTAAAAAAATTGTAAATAATTAATGTTAGGTTCAAAAGGTACATACAGAGGGGGTGAATGTATATTCTTCGTTTTTCTAAAATAATTGCAGGAAAAATAAAATAAAACGAACAAACAAACAAGCTTCGGGGAATATTTCTTTTATTAAGAAATTAATCCTCGAAAGGGGTGCTTACCAACTTTGATGTAAAATCAAAGCATCAAAATAGATAAACACACTAATAGAGATAAACTATTAAAACATGTGTGTATCTATCACTCTAAAAAGCTATACAACTTTGTCATATGATTTGACAATAGAAAATAAAGAAGTAAAACTAATGAGTGTAGCTGATTTGCAAGACTTTATGGTGAGTATTGATTTTGACAGCACTTCCCCTTATGATTCTTAAATAAATCAAATGATTCATTGAAGAACACAATTTTTGCAGAGCTTCGTTATTTAAGAGCTGGAAAAGTTGTTTTTTTAATCAATACATCTGATTGATATATAGGGTGGGTGTAGGATAAGAGACGTGGCACTTTAATGTCCATGCATTTGAATTGTAGTGATTTGACAGTTGTCCATTTACTTTGCAAGTGTCGACTAATCTTTATTTGCAACTGTCGACAGGCTTGTATTAGTGTATGGCCAGCCACCTTTGCCTTAGACTTTTCATACAGCTCTCTCAACTGTTGACAAGAATATGTATGTAACCTGCAGATGTCTCTTTTCAAGTCAACCCCTAACTGTCGACACAGGAGTACACAGCTAGCACTTAGTTCTTATTCCTAACATCTAACTGTCGATAGATACATTCAACAGTATGATAGGGCTTGCTGTATGTCGACAGTTGCAGACTTAGTTTTCTGCACTTCCTTTTGCAACTGTCGACTTCTCTCCTTCTGTTGTAATTTCACATACAAACTCTCCTTGTACAGCAGGTGGCTAACTGTCGACACATCTACAGTGCCTTACCTTAGCTTCGACCAGATAGCATTTACAGAGTACACAGGCATGAGCAGCTGTCGACACATACAACTGGTAGCTGTCGACACTTCCTGGTATGGCTAAAAAGCTTTAAATGTCAACTAGAAATAATTAGTATTGCATGGTTTTTGCAGCAGTCCAGGTGCAGATGCACATTCACGTGCATGCATGAATGTATAAACATTTATATGCAAATACTTAGGGATGGCAATTTGTACCGATCCGATGGATACCCGATCCGTACCGACCCGATTGGATCTTACCGAAGCCGAATATTTTGGATTTGGATTCGGGTTTGGGTTTGATTTTTAAACCCGAATCATTTTCGGGTCGGGTTTGGATTTTAGGCATACCATTTCGAACCCAACCCGAAAACCC
>PHNY01121534.1:2893-25252 GCA_003724115.2 Anethum foeniculum | reverse complement strand
CCACAAGTTCATATTCCCATCACCATAAAACATTTCATTACATTAAAATTCCCCCTTATCACACCATTATAACGTATTCAATTAACTTCCACCTTACTAACATACAAAAACCAGTTCTAAAAACCATCACAACCATAAATCATAAGTTCCCGCCTTATACCAACATATTCAAGCAATAACAACGGAACAATAAATTAGATATTTGCAAAAGCACCATGACCACCAAAAGTATTACCATAAAGTTATCATAATCAAAAGACCATTAAAAATCTTAAATATCATTACGAAAAGCTTGACTAATCACCGCCGACATTGCCATCATTATAGGAGCCTTCACTTTCATCCTAGACGGTTGCATCATCACTCTCCTCTTGGATAGTAGCCTCATCGCTCTCCCTGTCATTGTCCCCTCCGTCTTCTTCAACAATCTCTTCACCGTCCTCTTCACCAACAATGGGCTCAACCTCGTTCTCCACATCACTTTCTTGTGTGTAGTCCCCTTCATTCAAACTAGCATCTGCATCGCTCTCCTCATCAATTGCCTACAGTTTAAGTAAAAAGAGTTAAACGAGTTATAATACATAAATAAATGTATGTTGAAGTTAAAAATTTGACATGCTTCAAAATGAAACTACCTGTTTATACTTTTCAAACATGTCGGTAACAATATCGGACACAAGATGCACAACTTCCTTGGAGATCAGATGGGAGAACTCAGTCCGTCCAATCGGGTCACCTATACTCAATGCCGCTTTAGCTAGGTTATGGAGTTGGTCATTATTGAGCTCTCTTTGGCACGCATCAGGATCATTTCTCAAAATCTCAAGGGTCCCGGAGACCACTTTAGAGAAAGTTTCACTTGGAATGCCCCGTCCAACAGAGCTAGAAGAGGCTCCCTTCGAAGAGCCTGCATCGTTCGCATTCCCTTTTCTATAACTATAAGCCAAGTCCTTCATTAGTTGATGAGCCGGTATACGGGGAAACCCAACAAATCTATTTTTCTTCGGCTTGCTAAGCCCTAGCACTGTTGCCTGCAACCACCAGTCAAAAGAATCCACAAGGCTCTCAGGTTGGGTCAGATCGGCCCCTTTCTCAACTAAAATCGCTGCATACAGAGTCTATACAAAATATAATCAATGTGTTAATATATAATCATATGCATAAAGAAAAATGGATGTAGAATAAACAAACATATATGTATCGTCATAATTAAAATTCTTACAGCAATTTCCATGGTTGCAGGAGTGGTGTAGTTTTGCGGTGTTCCATTTTCATCAACTTTCGAACCAGCACGAGTGTGAGTTCGATTCCATATATCAAGGCACGTAGCCTTCCGTCCAGCATTCTCCTCCGAAATCATCTGAAAACAATATAAGTTAGAGTAGATTTGTGATCAAAAGTTGTAAAACATAAACAACGATAGTAATTAAATAATTAAAAAGTTATGAAATGGGACAACCTTGGAAACTTCCTCAAAAGGTCTTGAACCTGAGCTGGGCAAATTTTCTACCTTCTTCCTATTATCAGCCCCCACCTGGGATCTCTGCTGATGGTCCTCAGATTTCCAAAACTCTATCAAAGGTTTCCAAAATTCCAAGTTGAAATAAGCCGGGCAATGTTCCTCCAACGGCTTTCCGGTTGACTCTACTTTCTCATAAGCTCTTATCTTTTCTTCATACAGAGTTCTCTTACAAACTGACTTTATGTAATCAAATACAATCCCTTGCGATTGTGACCGACTTTGACCCTTTTTGTGCCTAAAATACCTCTGCAAAAAATATATTTACAGGTGAAACTATAAAGGCAAACACTAATCATAGAAATCTAAATAAAAGAAGATAGTGTGCACATACATAAAATTCTTCTAAAACCTTCATTGCAAATTCAGGATGTTTATCCTCTAAATCAGTCCATGTGTAGGCCCCCACCGGCCAAAATGTCACTAACTATAAGAAATGAATAACTTACATCCCATTCGAAATGTCAATGCGAGTCGGATGTGCCGGATATGGCTTGGCAAACATTCCTTGAGAGTTTGATCTCGGCTTTGGGCCCCTCCACTTGATAGCTTCCTCCCTTGTCATTTGACGATAACTTTCCCTAAAAATTTGTATCTTTTCCTTCCTTGTCACGACTTTCTTCCATTTACCCTTACGCTTGCCAATCTTTTTTCTAGGCGCCAAACTGCCCTTGCCCTGTTTTTTTGTAACAATTCTTCCTTTGTCTTGTTGTTCCGAAACTTGCTTCTTGCCCTTGTCTCGTTGTTCCGAAACTTGCTTCTTGCCCTTGGCACTTTGTTGAGGAACTTCGTTATCCTCAATTCGTCTTCTCAGAACTTGTTTCTTGTTCATATCTTTTTTCGCATTTCCACCCTTAGTTCTTGCCATGATACTAAAACAACAAAAAAAACAATATGAACACATATTTACACATATACAAGAAACAATTAATCAAATACTAACACATACAAAAAAAAACATGAACACATATATGAACTAAACAATAAACACAAAAAAATATGAACACATATTGCGATTAACGAGCACTCAAATGTATAAACTTTCCGATTTTGTACGAATAATAAAGAACATGGCATAAATCGAAGAAAACACAAAATAAAATATCAAAAACTCTCCGATTGTATATTAAAAGTATGAGAGCATACGAAATACATGAACCCTAAAGTATGAGGGCATACACACAAAAAAATAAAATCAGAACAGAGGGTTTATTAAAACAAAAATAGAAGAGGCCTAAATCATAAAAACAAAATCAAAACCAAAACATAAAATACAAGGGTTTATACATGACCAGATATACAAATAAAATACAAAATAAGGCCTAAAAAACAAAATCGGACAGTTCATACACATGAATATGAGAGTTTATACACATCGGGGAGTTCATACAGATGAATACACTTGAATACGAGAGTTTATACACAGAGGAGAGTTCATACACATGCAAAAAACAAATAAAATAACATATATACATCAAAATAACAAAGAAAATACATCAAAAAATAAAATCGGAGAGTTTATACACATATATACACATGAATACACAAGGGTACACATGAATATGAGATTTATACACATATAAGACTTATACACATGCAAAAAACAAAGAAAAAACATCAAAAGATAACATATGAGATGTAAATAGAGATGATAAACAGAGATTTATAACGTTGAGATGAAATCGGAGACTTGATTTGAGAGGCGGTGTGAGATTAGAGAGGTTTGAGATATGAGAGTTGAGAGTTGTGAGTTAAAAAAAAATAAAATATGTTTTATTTTGATCGGACTTTTGTCCTATCAGTAGCCATCTATAGTCCAGGCCCATTTCCTACCGTTTGGTGGTAGGAAATGTCCATGATTTCCTACCGAAAGACGGTAGGAAATAGTTTGGGCGCCATTTTCAATTTTTTTGGTGAAAATAATGGCGCAATTTGCAAAAAAACGATTCTTAATGGAATCGAACCTTCGACCATCAGCACAGCCAACACACTACCCAACCGCTACACCAAATTGTTTCTTGTGTATAATATAAATTAAAAATACTTAACCATATAAAATTATTAAACTATTAATAATATATACTTGTTATAAAATCATCACAAAAGCGTTTAAAATATTGTGATTTCTTGTATACATGATAATTTGTTAATGATGTTGACATCCGTACGGTTGGATCGTCTTTAAAAAAATTAAAAAATTATTTAATGAAACCCTAATCTAACCCCTAAATTTCAATCTCCAAGTACATAACATCTACTTTTCAATTTTGTAAAGGGACGTTTTTCTAAAAAAAAAATTATCAATTTTTTTAGTTTATTATAATAATTAGCATGAAAAATGACATTTCAAATTATATTCAAGATATTTAAATTTTTATTATTATTTTTGCAATAATAATTAGTTGTTGTAAAATAAGTTTTTATTATAAAATCATTTCTTTTGAGATTAAAATGAAATGATTTTTTGCACATATAATTATTTTATAGTAATCTCCACATCCGTATCGTTGGATCATTAAAAAAAATATTATTCGAAAAAATAATGTGTAACCCTAGTATAACCCCTAAATTTCAATTAAAGTTAAAATTTAAATGAAAATTATAGGTGGTAGGATTGTATTTAGGTGGTAGAAATTATAACAGAAGACATTGTTGATGCATTTTCTTACCGAAAATCGGTAGGAAAAAGTTGGGCGCCATTTTCAAAATTTTGGTGAAATTTTGGCGGTTTTTGCTAAAATAAAAAGGTTGATTCTCTAAAGAATCGAACCTTGGACCTCCTAACCCATATTACACACCCAAACCACTGTACCAACTTTGTTTCTTCGGCAAATAGTTTTTTGCAAAATACTTAACCATATGAAATTATTAAATGGTTAATAATATATACTTGTTATAAAATCATCACAAATGAGTTTAAAATATTGTGATTTCTTGTATACATGATAATTTGTTAACGATGTTGACATCCGTACGGTTAGATCGTCTTAAAAAAATAAAAAAAAAAATTATTTGGTGAAACCCTAATCTAACTCCTAAATTTCAATCTCTAAGTACATAACATCTACTTTTCAATTTTGTAAAGAGACGTTTTTCTAAAAAAAAAATTATCAATTTTTTTAGTTTATTAGAATAAGTAGCATGAAAAATGACATTTCAAATTATATTCTTGATATTTAAATATTTTTTTATTTTTCCAATAATTAATTAGTTTTTATAAAATATGTTTTTATTATAAAATTATTTCTTTTGAGGTTAAAATGAAATGATTTTTTGCACATATGATTATTTTATAGTAATGTCTGCATCCGTACGGTTAGATCATTAAAAAAATATTATTCTAAAAAATAATGTGTAACCCTAGTATAACCCCTAAATTTCAATTAAAGTTAAACTTTAAATGAAAAATAATAGGTGGTAGGAAATGTATTTAGGTGGTAGGAATTATAACAGAAGACATTGTTGATGCCTTTTCCTACCGAAAATCGGAAGAAAAAAGTTGGGCGCCATTTTCAAAATTTTGGCGAAATTTGGCGGTTTTTGTTACAATAAAAAAGTTGATTCTCTAAAGAATCGAACCTTGGACCTCCTAACCCATATTACACACCCAAACCACTGCACCAACTTCGTTTCTTGGGTAAATAGTTTGTTGCAAAATACTTAACCATATAAAATTATTAAATTGTTAATAATATATACTTATTTTAAAATCATCACAAATGAGTTTAAAATATTGTGATTTCTTGTATACATGATAATTTGTTAACGATGTTGACATCCGTACGGTTGGATCGTTTTAAAAAAATTTTAAAAAATTTATTTGATGAAACCCTAATCTAACCCTTAAATTTCAATCTCTAAGTACATAACATCTACTTTTCAATTTTGTAAAGGGACGTTTTTCTAAAAAAAAATGTATCAATTTTTTTAGTTTATTAGAATAATTAGCATGAAAAATGACATTTCAAATTATATTCATGATATTTAAATATTTTTTATTATTTTTGCACTAATTAATTAGTTGTTGTAAAATAAGTTTTTATTATAAAATAATTGATTTTTAGGTTAAAATGAAATGATATTTTGCACATATGATTATTTTATAGTAATGTCGGCATCCGTAAGGTTGGATCGTTAAAAAAAATATTATTCTAAAAAATAATGCGCAACCCTAATATAACCCCTAAATTTTAGTTAAAGTTAAAATTTAAAGTTAATATTTCAATTACAGATGTTCATTTCCTACTACTTGTTGGTAGGAATAAGCTCTAAGACAATCGACGAATCACATGGCGAAACGTGTCAAAACTTCTGCTGGGTAGGCCAGCCATTTCCTACCGCACAATGACGGTAGAAAATGATTGATAAAAACGGTTTCGTTTTGAAGCCAACGTGACACCTAATAGGAAGCAAATACATTTCCTATCGCTAACGGTAGGAAATGATACATAAAAAAACGGCGTCGTTTGAACGCCGACGTGGCAACTGATACTGACGCCGGCGGTAGGAAATTATTGACACAAAACCGACCACCAGCGAGCGGTAGGAAATACCTTAAGGAAAACGATGTCGTTTTATTAGTGTCAGAGGTGCTGACAAGGATGATGTGGCTAAGTGGGCCACGCTTCTGTCATTTCCTACCACCGTCGGTAGGAAATGTCCTACCGTCTTCGGGAGCGGTAGGAAAAGGCCGTTTGACTTCTATAATCGGTAGGAAGAGGCCGGTAGGAAATGGGTCGGTAGGAAATGACTGTTGATCATTTGACTTTCACTACCGTCGTAAAACTATCATTTGAACTTAAGTAAAACAATTTAAGAAAACAAGTTATCGAAGATCGTTTAATTACTTAAGCATATAAGTAACAAGCTAGTTCTAACCAAACTTATGTTAGATCCATAAAAGATTATAACGAAATTTCGGCAGCATCTCCCCTATATTATGACTAACCAGTCGATTTCAAATCGACACCAAAACCAAACACAACCAATCAAGATATATCCCTACTGATTACATTATCACTACTAAACATATAACTAACTCATATAGCTCTAGTTTAAACAAGCAAAGCATGATTTTCACATAAAAATGCAATTTAAATGCTAATTTCTATTCTTATTTATTTAAACTATATACGTAGCACATTTTAACACATAACACATAAGCTTATACTAGAAGCATCAATTCCCCCAATTTTCTCAATTGACCTTTTTCCAGTAAATTAATAAAATATCAAAACACGTATCAATATAATAACGGAATCCACTTATCGATCCAACACATATCATAAGTCACATATGGACTCATCAAACTGGAACAAATATACTTATTTATTCATTGTTTAATTCATATAGATTTTATAGAACCAAGAATTTTCATAAAGCAATAAAATTTTCACAGATCACATAATATTATAAGCAAAGTTTATGGTTGTTACATTATGTAAGGGTTGCGATCCTAAAAAGAAATAACACCCAGGATTGTGAAGTCAACCAGGTCATTGAAGTTGACCCCAAAGAAGTTGTTGAGGTCCCGACAAGCAGTAACTGTGAACCAAATGAGAAAACTGAAGATATCCCACTCTTTAACAACAATCCAGAAAAAAATAATTAAAATTGGAATTAATCTCCCTCCAAATATCAAACTGAAGTTAGTATAGGCTCTTCGAGATTTCACAGACATTATTTCTTGGGATTCCAAAGATATGCCCGGGATCTCGGAAGGGGTGGCTTTCCACAAGCTTAATATCAATCCAGTGACTCAGTCCGTTAAGCAAAAGGAACTATTTTTTTCCACATATAAACAGGAGACCGTCGACCAAGAGTTAGATAGGCTTCTTGAAACAAAATTCATAAAAGAATTTTAGTTTCCTCGTTGGATCGCTAAAGCTGTTCTTATTTAGAAAAATAATGGTAAGTGACGAATATGCATCGACTATTCAGACCTCAACAGGGCTTGTCCTAAAGATTTTTACCCTCTGCCCAACATGATTGACTCATTGACTCCACAGCAGATGAGGACAAAGATGAGACGGATTTTATCACACACGGGGGAGTCTTCGGGTTCAAAGTGGTTCCTTTTGGTTTCCTGAATGCCGGAGCTACCTCTCAGAAAGCCAGGGATACTATTTTTGCTCCCTAAGTAGGGAGAAACTTGCAGATCTATGTCGATGATATGATAGTAAAGTCGGTTAAAGCCACAGACCATGTCTCTGATCTTGTAGAAGCCTTTGAACGGATCAGAGCCTACAACATGAGACTTAGCCCGTCTAAGTGCTCTTTTAGCTTAAGTAGAGGAAGTTCCTAGGGTAACTCTTAACTCATCAAGGAATCGAAGGTTATCCAGTACTAATAAAGGCAATTTAATAAATGCCTCCTCCAAAGAACCTAAGAGAGCTTCAAAGCCTCACCAGGTGTATAGTCGTGCTTCATTGCTTCATCCCTTAATCTTTCAAGTGATGCCCCCCGATGCTTGAGGTCATCAAAATAGCTTCAAAGAATAAGTCCTTTTTCTGGAACCAACAATGATAGGAGAGCCTCCAAGACATTTAAAAGTTCTTGGCTTCCCCTTCAAATTTAGCAAAAGCAGTGCCATGTGAACCATTAAAGATATATCTTTCTGCTTCAGACGCCACAACAATAGATGTTTTAATTAAAGAAACCAAATCAGATCAGAGGCCAGTATACTATACAAGCCACGTGTTGAAAGACGCCGAAATGCTTTATACATGAATTGAGAAATTAATCTTCATACTTGTGGTGGCAAGTGGAAAACTCATGTATTATTTCCAAGGAAGAATGATTACAGTTTTGACAAACCAACCCCTACGAAGAATCTTTCACAGGCCCGACATGTCAATAAGATTAGCCTCGTGGACTATAGAACTCAGTCATTCAATTTGGAGTTCACTTCGAGAACTTTAATGAGATCGCAGGCTCTATCTGACTTTCTAGTTGAATGCAGCTTTGCGATCCCTGAAGAAAGCGAAGGGCTGAAGGACCAAAAAGAAAAGGGGTGGACTCTCTTCACTGATGGATCATCAACCTTAGAAGCTGGAGGAGCAGGAGTCATTCTGACCATCCCCGGTGGCTACAAGGTCCTAAAAGCCATTAAATTCTTTTTTAATATAACCAACAACAAGGCAGAGTATGAGGCACTCATTGCTGAACTTCAGTTAGCCCAGCACCTGGAAGTTTCCACCATCAAAATTTTTAGTGATTCCTAATTGGTGGTAAAACAAATTTTTGAGGAATATAAAGTCCTCAATGAATGAATGACGGCCTATGTAAAAGTTATGTTAGAACTCCTCCACTCATTCACCTCATGGACTTTAAATAGTTTTGACAGGCCTGTTAACCATTAGGCTTACACGTTTTCCAAACTAGCAACACCAGCCTCGCGTAAATCTTCCAACCCCGTTTATATTATAGAGATGACAACCTCATCCATAAATAGAACCAAGATGTACTGCGTCTCCGTTCTAGAAGACTGGAGGAGTCCCCTTATCAAATACATCTAAGGCACTTTGACAGAAGAAAATAAAGTAGAATAGCGAATGATATAATTCAAAGCACGGAACTACTACTTAATGGATAATTAGCTATTCTGAAGGTCTCTTACCGAACCACTTCTCAAATGTATCGGACAAGATGAATCTGAAAAGGCAATGGTAGAAGTATATTCAGGTATTTGGTAGAAGTTCATCATTGTGGCCATAGACTATCATACTAAATGTGTAGAGGCCAAATCCTAGGCGAGATTTGAGAAATCGAGGAAATCGAGTTCTTTATGGAGTTCATTGGCTTCAGGTTTGGGGTCCCCGCATCATCTTCACTGACAATAAAACTCAGTTCATGGATAACGACTTTGAGAAGACACCAAGCGAGCTAAAAGTTCAACACGCCAATGCTTCTGTTGCTTACCCACAATCAAACGGACAATATGAAATAACAAACAAGGCAATACTTCAAGGGATTAAAAAGAGGTTATTAATCGAGGCTGACATGATATGGGTTAACGAGCTTCCCAATGTGTTTTGGAGTCAACGCACAACACTGAAAGCCTTGACAGGAGAAATACCTTTTAAGATGGCTTATGGCACAGAAGCAGTTCTCGCGGTTAAGATTAGCATAAATTCTTATAGAGTCAAGCATTTCGACCCCAAAGCCTCGGAGGAGGACTCTGCATGAACTGTGATCTCATCGAAGAATTAACAGAATCTACACAATTAAAAGTTACAAAATACCAGGAGAAGGTGGCTAAGTACTACAATCCCAATGTCAAACATAGAGATTTTGTCATAAATGACCTCGTGCTTTGGGAGTCCACTACTACAATGCTCTCCAAACTCAACAAATTGTCCCTACCATGGGAGGGACCATACAAGTTCATAAGATACTTGTTGAGTAGGCTGATTCCTTGAGAGAAACTGCCTGACCTCCTTAGGAATATAAATAGGGTTAATAAAACCATTCTTTTTATCCATGTTTATATGATCCTTAATTGCTTTGTCAGCAATCTTAAAAACAGGTAATAATTCGTCATCCTCAAAAACTGTATTAGGGCATAGATAATCAAAGATCAACTGCAAAAATCTAGTATACCCTATAACATTTGACTCATCAGATTTTCTAGCAATTAAATATTGTAATATTGTATTGCCATAATCAAAATTACCAGAATAAAGAAGATAATATCCTATTTTTAGAGAGACAGATGACAGGGCATCAATATTGGAAATCTTGTTGAGGAAACATCTACTGATGCAGTCAAAGAAGAAATTTCATTCCTTCTTGAGCTTAGTTCTAAACAACCCTCCATTCTTTGTTGTTTCACCATTGTAGCCCAAGGTCCTGAGTAGATGAAATAGGGTCTCATTTGAGTAGTTATCAGAAGGTCCATCACATCCTGGTAGCCTTAATGCATCAGTGATTACATTAGGAGTAACCTCACAGGTCTTACCATTGAATTCAAAAGTGAAATCACTAGTTTTCTCATTGACTTTAGCAGTAGTCCAAACTTGCATTATAGCCTTATATGGTACTTTCACAGGATTAGTGAGAGCATAGCCTATGTCACTTAATGAAAGAAAGTTTTGGATGATGTGAAAATCAGATGGTAACTCCTGATGAGATAAATGAGCAATGAAGTTATTGGTTCCAAAAGTATATCCATGAAGGATCAATTTAAGTAATTAATAAAATGAAATTTCAGAATTTAGAAAATAATTTAAAATAATTAAATATTTAAAAGATTTCAGTTTTTATCATTTTATTTAAAACAAATAATTAAATAAATAATTAACAAATAAATTATAAAAACAAAACATGATTTTTCATTTAATTTTAAAAGAAAAACCACAAACAAGTTTCCGATTAAGGTTTAAGGTTAAAACGGATTGAAGCCGGGTATAAAATCGGGTCGTGACTGGGTAAATGGGTCAGAAGTCGAGTCGGGTCGGGAAGAATACCTGCCGGAAAATCTGCAGAATCCGGCGGTCTCTCCCGGACTCCGGCGACTCCGATTCGCAGCCAACACAACATGTTTTCAGTTCGTTTTTAAAGCAATTCCATTCCAAATCATTCCAGCGGTTTAAACTCGACAGCAACCAGCATGAACAAGTCCAGTTTCAGTGAAACCGGTCAAACAAATAACAATCCGGCCAAAGTCGAAACCGATTCCGGCAACAACTCAAAAGACATAAATCATAACCAAATTCAATGTTTAATATATAGATTTAAAGCTCGGTTTAAACTCGACAGCAACCAGCATGAACAAGTCTAGTTTCAGTGAAACCGGTAAAACAAATAACAATCCAGCCAAAGTCGAAGCCGATTCCGGCAACAACTCAAAACACAGAAATCGTAACCAAATTCAATGTTTAATATATAGAATTAAAACTTGCAGTCTCAGGAATCTAAACTAACAAACATAATCAACGAACCATAAGGCAATTCGCCAGAAAATCAAAAAGAAACCGGCTGTCAATATCCTTCTCCGGTTCATTCGATTCCTGTGTCAAATCAATACAACAATTATACAAACATGATCATATTCGAAAGATTAACATAAATACATAAACAAAACCAGTAGACAACCATCAAATCTTGCAAACGATGATTCAACAAATTGAAAACAAAATCGAATGGATTCGATTCGTTACCCTTTTGTTAAAAATGATGAATGAAATTGATAGGAGTGATTGTATGATTTATTTTGATAGCAAAAACATCCAATTTAGCAACCAAAATCACCTCCAATCAATCGATTGCAGTTGATGAACGAACCCTAGCCCCCAAATCCCCTTTCTGGAAAATTCTGATAATTTTTACGATCTTTAATATAATTTTAATAATTAAAATTTAATTTATATTTACACTTAAAATACCCATTAATTACAATTAGGGCTTAATTATATATTTAAAAGAAAATAATTGGCCCAATACTCATAATTTATGTAGATCAATTTTTAAATTAATATTTTTAAATAAATACAATATATATATATATGCCAAAATTTCCCAAAAATTACGAATAATTCAAAAATGCAAAAATGTAAAATATTTGATAGATTTATGATTTTATAAAAATTAAAATGTGATTTTTTTGCAGGCCTCGGGGCACCCATAGGGTCCCAGTCCGATAATTTTTAAAAATGAGAATACTTCCTAAATTACTAGAAAAGTCCAGATTTTAATATAAAAAGCTCAAACTGATAGAATGAAGCTCAGAATGAAAAACGGTAAGAATGGGCTGTATAATTGGACTCGAAACAACTTTAAAATTAAAACGAGGTGTATTTAGCAAAAATAAAATCACAGAAAATATACGAAAAATATCCTGGACCGCATATGATATTAACAGGCACATAACACGCGACTGAAAAAACAAAAAGGGCATAATTAAATTTTTAAAACACATAATATTTCATTTAACATAACACAAAAATAGTCGTAAAATTCCCGGATATTACAGAATACCTATAAAAGCAACCCCCACAAAAGCTCATTCCTTTCGTAATTCCACTCCAAGAATGTACTCTACAAGGAAAAAGAAAATAAAAAATTGAAAAAATAATTTATAAAGAAAGGCGAATGCCGAAAGAACGCTCTAGTTACCGAGAAAGAATTACACAATTTCCAAAGAAAGATAGCCAATTGATGAAAGAAGCAAAAAAAAAAATCGACAACAAAACTCAAATCTAAAGATATTGGACCTTTTGTGGGGACTATTATTGGGCCAAGCCCACTCAAGGACACTAAGCCCATTTACTGGCCCAAGACCATGTACACCCGAGGAGAGGTCACCGTATATAGAAGGAGACCCCCACATAGAAAGGGGTTGGGCTAATTTGTCAACGAGATACGTTATAGGATCAACAATACTCCCTCCGTCCCATTAGATTGTATATGTCTACTGTTTGCATGCATTTCGAGACTCCTATAAAGTGTTGTTCCGTAATTTTTTTTAAAAAAAATTTTTCTTAATAAAAGTTCAAACATTAAACTTTTATTCAGAAAAAAAATTTAAAAAATTATGGAGCTATACTTTAAATGAGTCTTAAAAAGCGTGCCAAAAAGTAACGTAGATAATTCAATGGGACAGAGGGATTAATATTTTGTGTTATTGCTTAAACTAATATGCCCATTTACATATGGAGGAGAAAGTAGAGGAGGTTTAGGATAAGCTAATATTTTGCGTTATTGTTTTATTTTTTAGGAATTTGCAGGCAGGCACATATGGCTTTGTTCTCCAAAGTTTGTTAGTGCAATCCCGTAAGAATCGTGGAGAGACTCTTGGATAGGTTGCACCCCATGGAGCCTGCCCAGCTGGATCACCTTTTACTTGTCCTCGGTAGAGCTTCTGGATGACATGCTTAACAATGCTTCAATAATTGTAACATATAGTAACATTCATAACTCGCTAAACATCGAACTGTATGAGTTTGATGTTTTATGCTTAGTACTATTTGAATGATAATATTGGAATCTGACCACGTTTTATGACAAAGGAATGAGGGATACGAGAATTTGAATGCTGAAATACATGTATCATGTTTCTTTAGACAAATTTTGACTAATATTTTTCTATTCTTGTGATAGCAGCTCTTACATGTAAACTCCGAATCTACTATATACTTCTATTATGTAGCACCTCTTGTTTATATACAGGTCTCCCGAGTAAACTATACTCATTTGAGATTGTCCTGAATTTTTAAAGATTTTTTACAAAAAATTATGTTTCAAGATTTTGTAATGAAATTTAGTGTTGGCCACGTTTTTATGATCAATATCGTGTTTTTGTCAGAAACATAAATTAAAGAACAATTCGTATTTCATAAGAACATTCTGGATTTAATTTAAAAATTAGTTGTTTTCTTGAAAAAATCCTATGACGTACGTTTCTCAACATAGTATATATGGTTTTTTCAAATTACGACTCCATGCCAAGCCGGTTATATGGATAAATAGTTGTAGGTATTTGTCTATAAATAAGAAAAAGCCCTTTCTTACTTCCTACATCTATATACATTCATATAAAAATGGCTACTAACCCAGGCATTCTCATTGACTTTCCATGGAAACCCCTTGGAAACTACAAGGTTTGCCCTTCCTCTGATCAACATGTAAATATGTCTGAAGCATTGTTCTAAAAACCGGCTGTTTCGACCAAATACTCGAAAATCGAAGGGTTAAGCGAGCACTCGACAGAGTATTTTATTTCTTTTTGCATAAATTCTTTTTCTTTTCTTAGGTTTAAATACTTTTTTAAAGAAGTGAAATATTAAACAATACGAGACACTTGGGCAAGATGGAGTTAAGCTTGTATACAATGCATACAACATGATTCGTACTCAAAACTTTCAAACTGAAGTGCTCATGCATGCATGTATTACTTAAGTCTTCAATATTTTAACTTGCTAATGTTTTATGGTTTCATGTATCTGATATGAAATAAATTGCAGTATGCACTTTTGGCACCGTTTGTGGTTCACAGCATATACTCGTTCGTGACAAAGGATGAGAAAGAGAGAGACTTGACCAACTTTCTCATATTCCCCTTTATCCTATCAAGAATGCTTCACAACCAGATTTGGATTTCCCTATCTTGCTATAAAATGGCCAAAGGCGACAACCGAATTGTTGATAAACCTATTTGATAAGTCGACTTCCCGACCTACCGGAATTGCCGCATTCTCTGAGGTGCCTACATACGGTCAGGGGGCCTGCAAAACAATGCTTGAGGGGGGTGGTGGCCGTCAAGCACCTCCGGCGTGATAATCAGTATTTCAAAGGGTAATAAGGTTTTGGGTTAGAGACTATATTTGCTTGTGTGTGTTGTGCTTAATTGAGTATATTCTTTTAATGATGTTTTACCTTGGTATTTATAGGGGTTCGGGGTACCTGGATTTGTCCTTCGGATACTTGGCGGTTTTCCTTTTGGAGTTGGGTTGAGAGGTGTGGCTCTCCTTTGCCCAGTCCGTTTGTCACGTCCGACCGCCAGCTGAGGGTGCTCCTTTTTGTCCAAAGGTTGTTGTGGAGTTTACTGTTGCTTCCGGAGGGTTGACGGGGTTTTGATTGTAGGATATGACTTCTTCTGATGTTGCCACCCATGGATTGACAAGATGCCTCGATATTTCAAGTTTGTAATCATTCACTTCTTGACTAAGTATATTTCACTAGGTCTTCGTGCATGTGTTTGTTAAGGAGTGGAGCGTGCGAGTGTTCCCGCTAGGCTGATTATAACGTCACTCGCGTGTGTCGGTCGCTTGAGATAGTTTTGTCGCTTGGTGTTGCTAGTGTTAGCTTGGCGACGCCTTGGTGAGTTCATGCGACATTATTGGCTTTGCGACGGATTGGCGACCCTCGAGGGAGGGGTACTTATCATTGCCCCCCCTCTCTTTAGCCGCTTTAGCGGTCAGGGAGAGGAAGACTCTACTTTGCGTTTTTCTTTTCTGGGTACGTCGCTGTTCACTGAGGAGAGAAATTTTTTCTTTGAGTTAGTCAAACGTCGTTGCCTCGAAAATGACTGCATTTAATGCTCCTAGGGAATACATATCGATTTAAATTGCAGCGGTTTTCCGATGATGACTTTTGACCGTCTTTTCGTTTTCCCAGCGCTTGTCTATATAAAGGATGCATGCGTTGATTAGTTCTTTTACACAGATTTACAGCTCTTCTTCATCGTTCTTAAAAAATTACTTGAGAGGTATGGCGATTTCTTCGCGATCTTCATCTTCTTCATTTCTTCTTGTGTCAGTTTCTAAAATGCTTTTCTTTTCTGCAGACAATGTCTTCGCAAGGGAACTCAAGTGCAAACCAGGCCAGGGAGATTGCTAAGCTACGGAGGAGGGAGGAGTCCCTCGTTCGCCGAGTGAGAGCTCTGGAGGATCGTATTCAGCGGTGGATCAGAAGGGCGGACGAGTTAGAGGTGCGGATTGAGGAGCTTCAGGAGGCGCTAAAGGATGCTCGGGAGAGGGAGATTGAGCTAAGGGTGATTGGGAACATAGGGCCGGAATTCCCATGAGGATTGGCCGAAAAAATTTTAAGGATTTTATTTGATGTTTTTAGTATTTGTAACGAACTAAATGCGAATTTGTTTTCGCGGACAATTTTATTTTTTTTGAAGTTCATACGGACTTTTTATCTGCTAAGGGTTTGCTGTGTTTACGTTGTTTTGTTCTGGGTATATGCATGTGTAGGTGTATGTATATGTTTGTATGTATATCTTGAGCATGTTGCAGGTGTGTTTGTGTACGCGTTTCGAGGCAAGTTCTTGTGTTTGACCGATCTTGGAGACGCGTCTTTTCGACGCTCCTTTAGTGCCCACTCGGGAGTTTTGTTTTGACTTTTCACTTCCTTTTCCTTCGCCTATAAAAGGTAGTTTTCTTTCTTATATTTTCTTCATCTTTTCTCTCTTTCGCTTGTGGTTTGTTGTTGTCCTTTCTACTTCATTTGCAGGTATGTCGTCAGAGCAAAATTTGGGCCAAGCTGAAAATGTTCGTGATGTCGCCGTCCAGGAGGGAATGCCCCGCGGAGATATTGGTGAGCAGAATATGGTTGGCGACAATGTGGATCAAGAGGGAGCCGTTCGAGATCCTCTAGAGGAAAAGTTGGAGAGCGACTTGAGGGCGTTGGAGGAGTTAGAGGAGAGCATGCGGGAAGGCCTGAGGAATGTCTCTGAAGGGAATAGGAGGCTGGGCGACCTTGTTGATGGGATGGGACGGTCGATGGAGGAGCTTTAGAGATTAGCTCGAGAGCTTGAGAGGATTCTTGTGTAAGAGGTTTACAACGCGGTTGGGGAGGCGCCTGCGCTTGAGTCTGATTCTGAATCTTGATTGTTGTCTATGTATGAGCTGGCAGTATTCTGTAAAATTTCCCAAAATGTTATGAATGAAATAGAATTTCTTTTCTTTTGTTTGAACCTTCATTTTTTGCATTTTATTGTGTTTTACTTCAAGCGTGCGAACCCTGGTGCCCCCCTAATGTCGCGAGCGGTGACACTTTTAAAGCTTAGCAGTCACGACATTAAGAAGGGGTTCGTGCTCTCTTAGTGTTCGATGCATAGTAGGGTAAGTAAAAATGTAGTTTCTATTTGATGCTCCCAAATGTTGATGGCAACAACACTTAGAAAGAATTAGTAAAATTTTGGGTGCCCCCCAAGTGTTGCTGGCGACAACACTTGAAGGGACTTAGAAAAATTTTGGGTGCCCCCCAAGTGTTGCGGGCGATAACACTTGAAGGGACTTAGAAAAATTTTGGTGCCCCCAAGTGTTGTTGGCGGCAACACTTAGAGGACTTAGAAAAATTTTGGGTGCCCCCCAAGTGTTGCTGGCAACAACACTTGAAAGGACTTAGAAAAATTTTGGTGCCCTCCAAGTGTTGTTGGCGGCAACACTTAGAGGACTTAGAAAAATTTTGGGTGCCCCCCAAGTGTTATTGGCGGCAACACTTAGAGGACTTAAAAAAATTTTGGGTGCCCCCCAAGTGTTGCTGGCAACAACACTTGAAGGGACTTAGAAAAATTTACCCCCCAAGTGTTGTTGGCGGCAACACTTAGAGGACTTAGAAAAATTTTGGGTGCCCCCCAAGTGTTGCCGGCGACAACACTTGAAGGGACTTAGAAAAATATCGGTAAAAAAGGTGTCGTTTGTCTTTGTTGATATGAATGAGGTGTTTAATGGTGATAAATGTGAATGATAAGTTATAAATGCGTTGTATAGGATACGAAAAGGTGTTGTGCTTTATGTGGGATATTTGAATGGTTGTGGGTATAGCCGTATAGGCTTTTAGTTGGGCCTTTTATCGGGAAGTGGTGTACTTGGCTATTTTTGTAGTTAAAAAATATGGAAAAATGGCTGGGTTTGTCCTTTGGACAGTATAAGTGTTGGGAGTTGAACCGATCGTGGGGTGTGGGGTGCGGAACATGGGCGCACGCCCGAGTGAGGGGACGCTAAGTGGCCCATCAGTTATTAGGGTGGAGTGTGAGATTGGTAGTATAAATAAGCGGTTTGTGTCTCTCTTATGCATACATGCAAAAAACTTTCATTTTCGCTTCTTGAACAGCTTTCTTCTTCAATTTCTATGGAGGAAAGGAGTGTGATTGCGCCGGTGTTCGTTCTACGATTGTCATTTGCGAGGTTCGTTCTTTCTTTTTCGCCCTTTGTTTTCTTTGTCTTGTATATGGATTTGGTATCGGGGTTTTTGGTGTTCTTGCCCATCTTCGTGTGTTCTTATGTGTTCTTGATGTCCTGCTTGTATGTGGCGTTCGTCGTCTGTGAGAGTGTGTGTAGTCACGACCTGTGGTTCCATGTTTTTGATATAGATATATGTGTTTGTTGCTTTGTTTGTGTGATCTGTCTGTGTTGTTGGTGCAATTTCTGGGTTCGTTTTGCTTTTGTGACTTGTGTGCTATGGCTGTTTTCGGTTGAATGTTGTAATATGTCTGTATCTATATGAAAAAGTATCATGTTTTGGATTTTGATTTTATGTTGTTTGTGTTTCTAGGGTTTCAGCGGTAAGGCTTTGTTTAGTTGTAGTTACTCGCTCCTTTGTAATGTGTAACATGTTAGGATATTTGACAGCGTCATCTGTAGGCGTTATACTGATCTTGTTTTTGTTGCAGTCGCTTCCTTAATTGATGGTGGAAGGTGTCCCAGTGCGGCCGAGGCCTGTTCTTATAGATGATAAGGGGCAGTGGAAGGATGTTCTGGTGTGCTCGTACCTAGGTGTGGAGAGTAGCGACAGGTACAAATTTTTCCAGACGACGGAGGGGTTGATGCTGAGAAAATGAGCAGGGAGTTTGGTGTCTACAAGCATCTCGATAGGGGAAGTTCTTTTGAGAACGAGAGATTTAGTAATTTGGTTACTACGTTATTTCAGATCGATGGTGGCTATGAATGGAGGCTTGCTCGTGACGAAGAACAGTTGTACTCTAGGGATGCTGAGGGGTATGTGGCGGTCCCTATCTCCCACCTGAAAGCCGGGCTTAGGTTTCCGCTGCACAAATTCTTGTCTGACCTTTTTAGGTATCACTTTCGTTGCCCGCTTGCCCAGATGTCGCCGAATGCCATACGGACAATATTATGGTACATCGCGGCTTGTACTAAAGATGGGAGACAGCCAACTTTCAGAGCTTTCTTCTCCATGTTTTATGTGAAGATGTCTGGTGCGAAGCCGTTTTATGAGGTGAATTTCAACTATGCAAATGCGGTTGGTAAGCGGCTAGGGAGTTTTAAGCTTTTTCAATTTCCGAAAGGGATGGCTGACTGGCAGGAGGAGTTTATTATGGTCCGTGGTGGTGACTTGGCATATTTTCCCAATTTCTCCGAGGAAGTAAAACCTGAGTATCCGCTTAGTCGAAAAGCGTTGAGTGACTCTATCATTGACTTGCTTGTGAGAACCCTGAAGTCTCTTGGTAAGACCTGGACTGAGAGTGATTTTCATGAATACGCCCTCTTGATGGAACATAATCGTAGGTTATTCAGATTCATTCCTTTGTTTTCTGTGATGTTTGTATTATGGCTAATTGTTCCTTGGTCGTGCGTGTTGATTGTAGTGCTTGATCCAACGAAGCCCGAGTTGCCTATTCTGGAGGGCTTCAATTATAATGAAGCTGCGGCACAGTTGGACTTTCTGGGTCAGATGCCTCCGCGTGTGCCTCATGGTGGTAGGCATAAGAAGGTCGCTGTAGGGGTGGGGCTGGTTCGTCACGCGGTCGGGGGTCACGATCGTCCAGGAGGGTGATTGCGCTGTCGCGCTTGGTTGATGAGGAGGATGTGGGTTTTGGTGCCTTGAATGAAGAGGGGAATACACTGGGCGTTGGTACAAGTTTTGGGATGGTGGAGGTGCAGTTATCCTCGTCGGCGGAGGAGGAGGCCGTGGAAGCTGTTAGTGATAATTAGGAGACCGTTGATTTGGCGGCAGATGACCTAGAGGTGGAGATATCGAAAGGGCGTGAGGTTGATGGTGTGGAAGTTGGGGATGCTGAGAATTTTGCTGAGAATTCCGGGGAGATGGCTGAGGACTCATTAGAGGGGGATGACACTCAAGGAGATGTTGATGTTGATGTTCTTATCGGTGCTCAACTCGAGTCGATTCCCGAAGGTGTGGAGGTGAACAGTCCCAGCGAGGCGCATGGTGAGGTGTCGTGGCCTATTGTTGAGTTAAAGAAGAGGAAGAGGGACTCGAGTGATGGTAGGAAGGTTGGCAAGCGACAGCGCTCGGTTTATGAAGTTGGTGAATCTAGCCAGATGGGTTGCTTGCGCCTTTCAGGGGGATTTGCTATGAGGAACAAAAAGTCTGGACTTGTGATCCACACATCCAGCGGTGTTGCGGTTGACAGGCTTGCTAGGGAGGAGAATGTTACCTACAGCAGTAGTGAGGATGAGGTGCTGACGGATGAGGGGACGGGCCAACGCAGGGCTGGTTACGATGACTCAAGATGACTCAAGATGACTCAAGATGATTTCAAGAAGTTAAACAAGCATAGTTGGTCAAAGATTGCGCTCGCGTACAAAAATATCATGCCAAGGTACCCTGTTATTGTGTTTACCTTTTGAGTTTTTCTCTGTCGTTTGCTTTGATATTGTGTTAACCGTGCGCTTTCTTCTCTTGTTGTGGTGCAGGCTGCGTGTTACGATGCTGGTGTCTGGGCTAAGGGCTAGGCTTTTTGTCTTGAAAACAAATCACTGAGGGCTGAGGTAGCACGCCAGGAAGAGTACAAGAAGAATATTGTGACCTCTTTAAGGGTTGTGGAGGATGCCAAGAAGAAGTATTTCGTGGAGAATGGCCGTTTGAGGCGGAAGATCATGAAGCAGGCCCACAGAAATAAATGCCATTCGCAAGTATAAAGGTAGCACTGAGTATAAACTAGCTCTAACGAGGGAGGCCCGTCAGATGGCCGATAATGATTTGGCTGATATGGTGTCGGATGCTGTTGCCAAGTGGAAGTCAAGCGACGAATATAAGCAGATATTGGACGAAACGGTCAAGAGGCATGTTGACACCGAGGTGCTGGAGAGGTTGGCTGCTGTTGAAGCCACTCACAAAGCATTGGAGGAGCGGGCGACCAAGAAGATGGAGAAGGCCAAGAAGCTGAGGAGGGAGGCGAAAGCAAGGAAGAAGAAATATTTTCAGCTGAAGGGAAAGCTTTTAGGGCCGCCTCAAGGGCCGCTTCAAGTACCGCTTCAAGTGCCGCTTGAATGGCCTAGTCTTGTTGCTTACAGCAACAGCAAAGAGAGTGGTGATGTAGATGTCGGGGTCGCTGATGCGAGCGGTGCTGTTGCAGTGGTGGGTGAAATGGAAATGTCGAGTCATGCAGATTTGGGGAATATTGAGGTCGTTATTGAGCAAGATGTTGCCGTTGAGGGTGTCGCTGGAGGTTCTGAGGAGGTGACGGATAGGGACTCACCCGTCCTATAGGTGTTGCGACTTTTCTTTTATTTTGTGTTTGCGGGTGACCAGGCATTATTCCTGTGTCCAGGGGATCTGTAAACAAATCAAAAACAAATATTTATTGTACTGGTTATGTTCCATGTCAGTCAGCAAAATTATTGTATTCCTGAGGCTTTTGTTAAATCGATCTGCATTTTGTTTTGTCATGGTTAGCTATTTTTATTCTTGTTCCTCTGGTAGAGCACGCGACGTTCCCAATCTGGGTACTTGCGAAAACTTATTTTTCTTTGCGTTATTTTGCTTGTGGGGTGAACGGAGCCCCTGTGCTTTTATTTTGCTTGGTCGGGGTGAGCGGCGCCCCTGTGCTTTTGTATATGCTTTTATTTTGCTTGGGGTGAGCTGAGCCCCTGTGTTTTTATTTTGCTTGGTCGGGGTGAGCAGAGCCCCTGTGCTTTTATTTTGCTTGGTCGGGGTGAGGGGAGCCCCTGTGCTTTTGTATATGCTTTTATTTTGCTTGGGGTGAGCTGAGCCCCTGTGTTTTTATTTTGCTTGGTCGGGGTGAGCGGAGCCCTTGTGCTTTTATTTTGCTTGGTAAGGGTGAGTGGAGCCCCTGTGCTTTTATTTTGCTTGGTCGGGGTAAGCGGAGCCCCTGTGCTTTTATTTTGCTTGGTCGGGGTGAGCGGAGCCCCTGTGCTTTTATTTTGCTTGGTCGGGGTGAGCGGAGCCCCTGTGTTTTTATTTTGCTTGGTCGGGGTGAGCGGAGCCCCTGTGTTTTTGTTTTGCTTCATACTTGTAAGTATTTGAAAACTTGGCTGTAATTTCATTGATATCATTGCCGTACAACCAATACATGGGCGGCTGCTCTTTTGCTAATCAGAGCCAGCGTCTTTAGGTATACATTGTGTTTAGCGACTACTGGTAGTATTTCCTTAGCTTTTCTCCATGCT
>PHNY01121523.1:5683-19965 GCA_003724115.2 Anethum foeniculum | reverse complement strand
GTTTTATTCAGTTAAGATATGTATCATTTCTTGTTAGTAATTGCTAATGCATATCTTAGATTGATTTGTAGCAGTTGTGTACATTATATAAACACAGTTTAGGTCATCACTTAGTGATATATATTAATCGAGTATTCTGTATGACTTAGCAGCTCTCAAGAACATCAGTATTTCTTGAGAGAGTTTGTAACAGTTTTTACCAGAAATATAAAGAACTGTTATATTACTTATACTTGTTTCGAAACATCTATACAATTGTATCCAACCCCCCTTAAACAATTGTATTCTTACTGGGCAACATGCATTGCGGACCTTGTACGCTATGTTCTGCACTTGGGCTTGACAATTACTTGTAAATTAGCCTTTTACAAATCATATACTATCATTTGGCCCCCACTCCCTTATTCCTCTTTAGAGGGACGGGGGAGTAATAAAGGGATTGGGTAGAAGTTATGTCCAGGATGATGAATTGGTCGTAGAGGACATTATTGATCCGAATAATCCTTATTAAAAAGACTGTTGCCCCCACTTAAGTTTGGAAAGGTCCAGTGACTTAAGTAGATGTCATGTTCGTGTGAAAAAGTTGATCCGAGCGAAACTTGTTGACCCAAGGGGGCCTTAGTAAAAAAATAGTTGCCCCCCACTTAAGCTTGGACAGGTCCAAGGAATTTAGTAGAGGTTCTGTCCTTGAAAAAAAGTTGATCCGATAGATCTTGTTGACTCGAAAGGGTCTTTGTAAAAATTTTGTTCCTTCCACTCAAGTTTGGATAGGTCCAATAATTTGAGTAGGGGTTTTATCTGAGAGAACGAGTTGATCATAAAAGACCTTGTTGACCCGAGAGGGCCTTGGTAAAAATTTTGTTGCCCCCACTTAAGATCAACAAGGTCGAAAAAATTGACAAGATCAACAAAATTGACAAGATCAACAAGATCAACAAGGTCGACAAGGTTAAAGCGATCAACAAGATCGACAAGGTCAACAAGGTCGACAAGATCAACAAAGTCAACAAGGTCGACAAGTTCAATAAGATCAACAACGACAACAGGATGACAAGATCAACAAGCCAAACACACATCTATTCTAGCATAGTACTAAGGAAGTAGAGCTCGACGGTAGAACGATTTATCAAAAAGGAAGCAGCGGGTTGAAATATTTTAAGGTTAGGTTAAGCTTAGAGAGAAGTGAGAGAGATAATTTAGAGAAAGAAACATTTTATTGCAATACTTCTGAGTATAAACGTGTTAAATAATCTTAATTAATATTGATTAAATAACAAAAATTATTGATATAATATCGAAATTTTTGGGTTAAAATAGTAATAAAAAGTGAAGGTATTGTTAATTTTAAGTAAGTACGATAATAATAATAATATTCACATATATAAAAAAAATGTTTCTTAAATACAAATTAACAATAAAGACATATCTTAACCTCTAGGGATTCATAGGGTTTCATATAAAAAAATTCTTTATATGTCGTCGAGCCCTTAAACCCATACATAATTCATTATTCTTACTATTAAAACAATTACGGTAATGCAACCCATATATATTAACAAATTACACTTGGGCATATGTGCTCTCTGAGGAATGTCTAAACATGTGTGAGGTGTGCGATCATACCTGATCAATAAGACATATTTTTTTAAAATATTTATATACTTCCTCCATCCCGTTGATTTCTATATGAATGATAAGGGCTCGGAGGTTAAGAAAAAGTGTAATTTAGTGGGAAAAAAGTAGAAAAAGTGGGTAAAGTGGTGGGACCAATCAATATTTAATGTATTAAATGGATGTAGTGGATGAAAGTAGTGGATTTAAGTGGGTGTAGTTAATTTTTATATAATAAAAATTTACTATGTTTGGTAACTTTTGAGATGTATAGAATTGAATGGGAAATTCAAAAAAGGAAAACATATAGAATTGAATGGGACAGAGAGAGTAATTAACAACTAAAAATAAAAAATATATAAATTTTACCGTTACATTTCTGTATAAATTTTAGAAATTTGTCTCAAAACAATTGTTAACGCCAATCATATGATGTGCTTTGCGAATTAGAGGTAATTGAAAAAATTTAAAATAAATTATTATTGGCAAATTAAACTATTAAGTGTGGTTTTACTTTAAGTATATAGATAAAGCGAAAATAATAATAGCAATAATACACACACACACACACACATATTACATATTCATTACTTAGGCTTAATTAGTTTCAAGTATCTGTGTCTTGCAGTTAGCTAGGGATCGGCGTTTGATGTATTTCTTTACAGATATTATTCCATTTATTTTGCCTTTCCACCAATTTTTTTATTGGAACACCATCTTTTTCAAAAACACTATTCATAAATTCTAACATGCTTTCAAACTTTGCCCATTCCAGTATCACTATGACAATGGAAGATTTGACAATTTTAATTAGAAAGTCAAAACCTCCCCTTTTCTTCCTTCCCCACAGTGACTTGAAAGCTGCACTGATACATTTTGCTCTAATACCAATGTGCTTGTTTACACTCCAATTTTTTTTTGAATACGAACATAATCGGCTAAAATTCCTACCGTATTTATATCAATAAGTGGAATGGCGGTTATTTCCCCACCCCTACCCCTATTACTCCCACCACGACCACCCTTTTTTTTATCTCTTCAAAAGGTTTAGCTTCACCATCAAAATAACTATACCTCACCTTGAGGGGTTTTCCAAGCTATGAAGTAAACATCCTTTTTCCTAAACACCAGACTAAGTGTACCTATCAGTAATGTATCTTATAACATATATTTTTGTCTCTTCTTTTGCTGTTAAGACATAAAACCCTCTCATTTCTTCCCTCATCTCCGGCGTGTACCAACGATCACTCTTTCGTAACCCCTAAAATTGAGTAAACCGCTAATTTTTAAGTAAAAATGGGGTTTGGTTTTTGTATGAAAAATAGAGGGGTTTATGAAATGAACATGAAAAACATGAAAAAGATGAACGGTTTTTCTGATTCTATCATTTTCTTTTTTCCCTTTCCTTTTGTAACCTCTATGTATCTCATCTCCAAATATGATGGGCTTTACCAACATAGGTAATTGAAAAACAATTATCATATCGTCAAAATTACATACAACCAAATAGTTCGGAGCAACAAAATAAACTTAAAACTAAAATTGCCACAATTAAAAAAACTTTTGTTTATCCTTCCACCCTCCACTAGTTCCAAATATGAATGCTCCACTAGTATAACATTGAGAAAAAATTAAAATAGGGGTTGTTGTTTTATGTAGTTCTTTTCTCAGTGTTATCACAATTAAAATTTTTTCTCAGTGCTATACTAAAACAGGGGTTGTTGTTTTATGTAGTTTTTTTTTTACAAAGACTATTTCATTGATTTTATTTTTCCCAATTCTTTTAATGGAGCCCGATCTTTTTCAAAAGCATCCCTCACAAAATGTAACAATCTTCCAAATCTTGTACAATCCAACGAACGATTGTGAATTTTTTTGCGAGAAATGCAAAATTACCTATTTTATTCATCCCGGACAGTAATTTCAAAATTCTAATAATATAATTTTGACCTAGTGTTTTACACGGAGAGTATAACACCCCTGATTTAAGTGTTTGAAAAAGTTTTGGTAGAATGTAAACTTTTTATGCCGTATATGTAGAGCCACTGGCTACCGAACTAGCAGCTACATAGGTATATATGAACATTTAGTATCCTGTTATATTAAGTTATGTTAAGTTTTCGTGAATTGTGATATTAAATTCCATGTTATCTGTGATGATGCTCTTATTATGGAGTTCAATAAGTCGATTGTTGCAATTATACTGACGGATAATGGCTTCGATGATGGACTAAATGATGATAAGTTTGGTGGGAGATTGAATAAGAAGATTAACATGTGGACGTTGGATGACGATGTGTGTCTTGGTGGTGGAGTTGAGACATCTTGAAGGCTAGTGTTTAGTGTTGATTTATATATGCCACCAAAGTTTATTCATGGATACTTCAGCAATAGGGATCCTTATAGTAATAATAAATGATGATCGCTGAGAGATTTCATGTAATGCCGACAAGAAAGACATCAAGATTGTCTCACTTTCATTTGATATAAGAACCTTTTAAATTTACAGGTATACAGAGAGCCTAGTTTCAATAGCAAGATTCAAACAAGTCAAATGAAATGACGAGGAACACGATAACTAGGACGTGTACTGAACGTGGACGTGTTACCTCATATATAATCCTAAAAATATTACAACTGTACAATTCAAGCCACCAAGTAGCAGGTGTTATAGAGATATCTGGAACTCGCCTCCATTACGAAGTAGACAATGAAAATCAGTAAAATTATTCTTCAATTCATGACGATCATACCGAGTTCAGTTAGGAATCTATTCCATCAAACCTGGAAAATAACCCTCGAATTTGTCTTAGTACAGCTTAGATATTTAGAGAAAGGACTAGACGTCTTTACATAGAAAACTTTAGACATCTTTTACATGGGAAACTTTGACATGTTTTGACAGTTTGTCAGTTTTTCAACTTCGGTGGCTTGACATATCTATAGATTTTGCATCTTTTTGAAGTATGTCAATTTGACACAGACTTCTAAACTGAGATTCTTCGTAGTTCTCTCACTAGATTATGGAAAATATGGATGCTTCATTTAGGCAAACATCAATGTAGTTTGCTACAAGATAAGCTCATAAGCATGTGGACAACTTAATATTCTTAAAATTCATTGGGGCTTTTGCATGGACTTTCTTTATGAAAAAGCATATGCAATGGAAGAAACGACGTGAAAATGAACCTTATTGTTTTATATACATTTAAGATTTAGAATGAAGGTATCCAAGTAGTTTTTTGGATCGCAAGTGTTCAAGTTATTTTGTACCTTTTATTGAAATTTGGGAAAAAATTGTAATATTTTGACATTTGGTTACTTATTCTAATTGTATGATTTTGTTCAGGCAAATATCCTTAAAGAAATCTTAAATTCTGCTAATCATCTTGTAGCTGATAATCAAGTGATTGAGGCATTACTTACAAAGATCAACAACTCCGAGGTACTACCATTATAACTGTGCATCTTATGATGACACTTATTAGTCAGATTTGTACGGCATTGCTCATGTTGTGATATAGTAAAAACGGGATTGCCTAATGATTACCTCTGAACATACCGAGACCCAAAGGCTATCTGCAAATTGTCTTTGTTATTGTCATCTGTGAACGGTCATTTTGGTATCTAATGTGAAACATGCTATTGGGATACCAATAATCAGTATAACATTAGATTTTATGAGAAGTTGCTAGATAGCGTATTTTAGCATTCTTGCTGAAGGCAATTTCATAGAGGTATATGATTGTTGTTTTTTCAAGTTGATGTATGTTACTTTATTGTGTAACAGTAAAGCTACTCAGTTACTTTATGGTCTAGGGAGCTGATGAAATTCTGAAGTTGTCCAAGTTGACATGGTCTACTTCAGGAATTATACAGAAATTGCATAATGCCAGGAAAAAATCATCAGGAAAATTATAGTCTTACAATTACAATGAACACAAAAGGCCCAAAAACACTGTTGAATTTCTCATGTGAACACATGGGTGGATTTTTTAATTTGTGGGATGATCTTCATGGCGTATTTTTGCATTCAATCTGTGACGATTACCACAATCTTCTATACCTTAAAAGTTTTCTATAACACAGTGCTAAGCTGGAATGAATTTAAATGGGCTCAGAGTCCTGCCAAGTTCTTATAAGTTAAGGATGGTGAACAATGGAAAATTCAGCCAATTAATTTACTCTTACTTAATTAGTAGTATTAAATCGTCTTTTTTAAATCGTTTGGTAATTGATTTAACTATTATAGCTTCTTTTATATATTTGAACCCGTCACTCGATACTTCAATTAGTTGAATCTGAATCCTTGGTGCTCTAAGCGTGCCTGATGCTATAACTGTCAGATTGTATATTGAATGATCTGTGGAAGTAGCTTATAGGCAGGTGAGTCATTGGTGGTCATATTAATAGATTAACTTGTCTCATTCAAATAGATCCCTGTTTATAGTGGTTACATCCTCAACATTCTGCCATATTATTTCTGATAGAAGATGGTATAACTCTTGGATCTCAAAAGGAAAGGGGTGATGCATTATCTGTGCTTGCAAATGATTAATGATGTAAGAGTGATTTCTGAGAGTGAACATAATGTATATTTCCATGTCCTCTATGATTGGTATTCAGAATCAGCAATGGTTGCAGCTGAACCACTCACTACAAGAAATATTGAATCATGCAACACTACTCGGACAACACTTGAGCAAAAAACTGTTGCATAGAATTTTCATACAACGGTTAAATTTCAGCCTTAAAAATAATATTGTCAGATTTCCACCACTACAATGGTTTTAAAACTATTGTCTATTAGATCGAATTAGACAAGTCTTTTTTAAACTGGCATTGTGTAAATCAGCTAATTTTAGGTTTACAACAACAGTTATGAACCATTGTCTATTTTATCGAGTGAGACAAGTCTTTTTAGAAGAGGTGTTGTGCAAATTGAGAAGTTTTTATCAACATTTTTTAAAAAGTATTGTTGAATGTAGATGGAGACAATGGTGCACAAAACTTTTGTTAAAATGAGACAACTATTTTTTGTTTGTTTTATTTGAGTTGGTTTTAGACAAGGCAAAACCTCATAGTGTTGTATGAATGACACCTAGCATACAACTATTTTTATGGTGTTCTATGGTGTTGTATGAATGACATTTAGACATGTCTTTTCTAATTAAAACTGTCGTATGTGTACTGTGTATTTTAAAAAAAATAACCCGAAAGGAAGCAAACCTGCCAAAACAGAGGCATAGATACAACTAGCAAACCAACCAACAAACCAAGAAAGAACAAAGCCAAACCAAAGTAATAATGTCTTAAGACCCTTAAATTATTATAGGTACACAAGTGGAAATGCATCACGAAAGTTGAATTAGTTCATTAACATTTCGTATATAACTAGCCACGTCCTCACTTTCATCAATATCTGGAAAATTTGGCATAAAAAAGTCATTCTCAAGTTATACATTGATGGATCCTTCATTTTCATCATCATTATCTTCATAGTACTATTTCTCTGGAAATTTTAACACTACGGACCATAATTTCTCAAGAGGATTGTCGATGTAACAAATTTGCTTAACATGTTTTGCTAAAACAAATGGATCATTCATGTACCCCAACCTATTCAAATTAACCAATGTATATCCCATATCTTCAACTTTAGTCTCTCTATATATATCTACCCAGTTGCAAAGAAAAAGAGGGAGCCTAAAGTTACTATAGTCCAACTCCCATATACTTTTTATAACATCGTAATATATGTGTGAATATTTGTGCTCAATGTTTTGATCTTTACCCTGCACAATCATTGTGTCGGCTTCTACACACGTACCACTGCATTAAACTTGACGCATATCATCAAGATCCTTGGTACTAAAGGTAACCACATCCATTCTGTAGCCACTAAATATAGGAACAGCCTTGTTGGGCTCATCTGCAATACACCTTATCTCCTCTGGTACAACTTTTCCACTGGCCAAATCTGAAGCAATCTGAAAAAATAGTTGTACCAAAATTCATGTCAGCTAAGTAGTTGCAAAAATTGCACAAAACTATTATCAAATACACATAATACCTTTTGTTTAACCAATTTAAGGATGTCTCATTTTGCTTGTTCTTTAGCCACATCTCATCTTATATTGTTATTTCCTTATCAAACAATACTTCATCAAAACCATCATCTCTGCAAAACTAAACGAATGCTTTATTTCACTGAACCCTTGTTTAAAGAAGACTCATACAAGCACAAAACCATTGTCTATACAAATTTAGAAACATGGCTTATCTTACACTTAAACGACACGTTTGAAATAAATAAACTGTTGCGTGTGTAGGCATTTACAGATTCTTATAAGTACTAAACTGTTGTCTGTAGAGTATTTCCACACCATTGTTATTACAAGAAAATGTTGTTGGTTGACTTATATAACAACGAAGTATCTGATCATATGGGTTGTATGTTTGGCTCTAAAGACATTTTATTGGTGACAATGCTTGCATAGACAATGCTTGTGGAGACAAGAAAATGCTTGTTGGTTAACGTATACAATAACAAAATAACTGATCATATGAAGTGAAGAAACGGTTGAGGTATACGTAATCTGACAATGCTTGTTTGGAATATATTTGTTGTTTCTGGATGTTAGACAACATTTAGTTAAAGAGTATCCTTTATGTTAACCAGTTCACACATCAGTTGGCAGGCGTTGTCTGATACGCGTATCAGACGGCATCTCAATAATCAACGGGAAATTTACCTATCAGACGACGGGGTAAAACACTTGTGTGATCGTGTTTTCTTTGTTGTGACTGCGCCAAATTTATGGTAAAAGAGTGCTCGGTTTCCATAATAGACAGCAACATGTTTCTCAACTCTGTATATGGTGCATATTTTTCCAAGTTTTAATCCTATTTTATATCTATTTCTTTAGTAACCATTCCCTTGAGCAAGAGTGACCTCTCTTTTAGACAAAGATGAACTAGTGCTTCCTACAGTTGATAGGTTGAAGCACGGTTTGACTCTATGTTTCTACTATATTTTAATAAAATAAGTCACAATCCTTTCCCTGCCTAGAACTTGACCGATATCATGTAGTGTAATCTTGCTATTTGCACCATGTATTTTCTTGTTGAGGATTTTGTGATGCTTACAATGGCAATCTGTTGGTACATTAACTGTTACTTGTATAAATAAATGATTGTTTTGTGCTCTGTAGTTGAATACACTCCACAAAATTTTACTTATATATATATATATATATATATATATATATATATATATAGTGTGTGTGGGTGGGGGCGCGCGCTACTACATACTTATCACAGTCTCTGGATCACTTCATTATCTGAAGCAGTCAAAGACATCAGAGTATAGTCTCCTTTTTGTATGTGTGATTAATTTAAGCTGGAAGCTTTGTTATCTAACAAAATTTTCTGATGACTTGCTCAATTTTTAAATTTTACCCAACATTTTCTGTAAAACCTTCAGTCTTGGATATCTGTGGCCCGTGGGAAACTTTAAACTAGAAAGCGTCTAATATGACTATTATCTCAAAATTTGCAAGTTCGAGAAGTTTTCTAGTCGTCTTGAGTGGGTAACTGCTCAGCATGCACGAATCGTATAATGGACCGGACACACCTTCAACTTTGAGGTTGATTTCATATTTAGTTAATAAAGCATGCATTGAACTGAACTATGTAATGGCTTCTGAATTCCTCCTGTGCTGGAGTACCTATTAGTATTTTAGATAAATAAAATATAACAAGCTCTACTTTGTTGATCAATCCTGATTCTAGTTTTATCTGCATGCAGAAGTGGGAACCAGTGTCATATCAGAAAAAACACCCATATTTAGCAGTTGAAGTGTTTAGAATGATAAAGTAAGTACCCCGTCTTTGCTATCAAAATTTATATAGTGATGTTGCATGTACGAATATTGAAGAATCGTATTAATGTCACTTCCACATACTTCCCAAGAAATAGTATCCATGAACAAGCAATCAGAATGTTTGTAATGACAATTTTGATATTTTGATGAATTACTTAATTCTTCTTTTCTACTCTTATTTCGTATTGCGAGTATCACACCATTTTTTATTTAAAGACAGTGGATCAATTTTTTGAATTGAGCTAGTCTTCATTGGGATATTACGCTCTACAAGCTCTACTCTCCATAATATTCCACAGGCGGGATAGCCTCTTTTTTTCCCAACTTAATTTTTTTTGATAATTTAAGTTGGTTGTTTTATTGCAGAAAGTATTTCTGGTGCCTTCTGTTTTTCTCAAGCTGTAGCATCTCTCGGCCTCTTTGCACATTGATTTAAAGGGATATTCTGAGAAATAAAATGTTAACTGACTTACTTTCATGTTATGTGACGTCTACAAAGAAAAGAGAAGGTTACGCCTAATAAAGAGTAAAGTGCACTTCGTGTACTTGTACTTTGACTGTCTGACCACTTGAGATACTGACATTCCAAAACTACCACCTGCTATACCAACAATTCATAATTTTTACAGTTCGCTAGTTTCCGTCAAATTCATCCAATTCTGTTACCTTTCGCAGGGTATTTCTGGAAGTTCATAATTTTAATTCAGTTGTACAACATATTAACCTTCTTCTTCCTCATATATATTAATATGTGTATATACATACACACAAATATATGTAATACATAACACTGCAACCCACAATTAAACACCTCAACAATCTAATCAACTAGCAATCTTGATATCAACTTGATCTTACTATACAGAAATTCACGCTATAACTTATAATCAACACTTAAACAATAAAAACACCTCAAACACAATTTTCAAATCCTTGTCTTACCCAACTCCAAGCACGCCCACCTCACCCAACTCTAAGCACACCTTCACAGCAACTGAAAATCTAAAATTTTTGGCCAAACACATGTTACAACATATCAAAGTAAAGCTCCTAATGAGTTCTTTTCTCAAATACCCAATTTCCATAACATCCCAAACAGCCTCAATATCACTCAATTATCCATCATCAAAACCTAGATTAGCTTCATTGATTTCTTTAGAAATAGTGTAAAGGGTGATGAGCTTGTTTTCTTTATTAATATTTTTGGGTTTTCTTCTTTGATAATAAGAATTGAAGATGAAATCACTGATCACGATGCAATGATTTCTTAGAGACATAAAAGTTGAGAAATCATGTATGTGAATTGCTCTCTCGATTTTGAAATCAATCAATTAAAAAATTAGGATTTCATAGAAAGATAGTACCAAAAAGGATAAATTATGTGTATATATAGCTGAAAGAGCCACTATAATGGTGAATAGACTAAAATACCCTCGACTTAACATGCATTGTGCAAGTAATTTGGTTTGTCAGTATAACAAGTGGTAGTTTTTGAATGTCAGTATCCCAAGTGATCTGACAGCCAAACTACAGATACATGAAATTCACTTTACTCTCTAATAAAATGTAAGTTGTTATATGTAACATACATAACTTTTCGGCATATGCCATATCTATTATGTGACAGAACGGGATGCTTAGGCATGCAGTCAAACCATATCACTTTAAAAAAAAATCTTATTAGTACCCAGTACTTTTAACTATTCTAAATGGTACTACAAAAATAATTGGCTTTCAAATAGTACACTCGAAGTATCTATACACTATCAGTTCTACCCCTCCCGTTAACAACTTTTAATCAAATGTTTAAGTCAAGTAATTCAATCTTAAATATTGCAAAAAAATACATTAACTGATAATTGGATGATGTCAAAGACCTGTACCATCACAAAAGAACACATGATAACAAAATCGTCGAAAATTACATCCATTAATGTTAAGTAACAATTTTTAAAACATTCAAGTCTTGTAACGCATTTGATTGATCAATACTAAGACGAGTTCAGGTACTTCCGGAATAAACTAGTCTAAAAACCAAACACGGATAAAATTCTTAAGGCTGATATGGACCAATCTGGAAAATATTCATCTTAGTAGCTTGTGACTGTGATGCATTTTTTTTGCCGTTTCTTTTGTTACTGCTTCTTTTGCTATTGTTTTAGCTGCATTTGATTGATCTCGTACTATTGAATTTCGAATGATGACATGTTGACTATTAACTGTCATTTGTTTTGCATTTACTTATCAAACATTTTCATTAGTTCAGCATTGATCTCTAATATTTGGTGCACCATATCATCATATATGAGAAAGCTAGATAATCGCACACATATATACATCACATGAAAATTATTTCGGCATGAGTCTCTAATTTCTGGTGCTCCATATCTACATACAAACACACACATAGATCACACAAAAATTACAACACACACATATATAAGTGCACATATACACTACAAGAAACAGGGCCCTTACCGACCGCCAAAGCGGTCGAAATTGGCCAAAATTCGATCGTTTTCACGGAACTCCAACCGATAAAACTCAGTCATATTTATCCTCATCGCAATTTCCTTTTTTGGTCACAATTCACTTTGACTCACGAAAGTCTGATTCCACGTGTACATGCCACGTGTGTGGGACCCACCTCATTATTACGACCAATATTATCGACCAACGCATTGTCATAGTTAAATGTTGTACTCCGACCAATTTACCGACCGTTAACTGGTCGGTGCTAGTAGTGGGTCCGGGATTGACTGGTCAATCTGGTCGGTAGCTGCGACCAACTTCACCGACCAACTGCTTGTCGTTA
Organism: Anethum foeniculum; assembly: GCA_003724115.2. Taxonomy (NCBI): domain Eukaryota; kingdom Viridiplantae; phylum Streptophyta; class Magnoliopsida; order Apiales; family Apiaceae; genus Anethum; species Anethum foeniculum. The sequence goes on along the minus strand of PHNY01121523.1, from coordinate 7,653 downwards.
TTAGATAATAACGACTGAACTAGTCGGTCGTTATTGTGTGGTCGTTGCTGTGGTCGCAACCCTTTAACGACTGCTGTTGACGGTCGTTATTATAAAATGACCGAAGTGGTCGTTGTCGTGCTAGATGCCTTTAGGGAATTAAAAAGCAAAACGACTGATTTATACCGACTGTTTCTGGAAAACACGGTCGGTTTTTGGATGGTTTCGGTCGTTATTCTGTAACTGTGGTCGCAATTCTTTAACGACTGCTGTGGACGTTCGTTATTATAAAATGACCGAAGTGGTCGTTGTCGTGCCAGACGCCTTTTAGAAAAATGACCGATTTTATACCGACTGGTTATGAAGAATGCGGTCGCTTCTGTGATAATTTTGGTCGTTATTATATTATTTTGGTCATTTTTTGTTACCCATAAATGGTCATTTTTGGTCATTTTTATGGAAATGCGGTCGTTATTGTGCCCATAATTTTTTTTGGCCTGCAATTGGCCCTCCCTCATACAGCAGCATGTTCCCTCGTACAGCAGCACGTACGGTACCAATTACACACATAATACACTACATATGCCAACACAACCAACAATCCTAACAAGCAACACAATTTCTAATAACAAGGAATTAACAACAAAATAATTTACATAATTTACATAATTAACAACCATCCAAAATGTCAAATGTCAAACGTCAAATGTCAAACGTCAAACGCCAACATAATGTATCAACTACATACAAGCAGAATTAACAACCATGTACACGTACACAGATCAAAAGAATAGTGAAAAGTTTTAAGCGCCTCTCGCGCCAATGTTGCCATAGTCTTCGTCCTCATCTCTCCCCTTTTCTTCCTCATCGTTGCCATCGTCGACATCATCTTCGTTCTCCTTGCTGCTAGTGGTGGTTCCTTCTTGAGCCTCCCTTAAAGCCTAAAACACATACAACCATATAACGCCTTAAAATAACAAACTCAATAGTAAGGAGTAAATTATGAGAAGGTTTAAGATTTTACCTTTTGGTGCTTCGCCTCATACTTCTTATAGATTGAGGTGAGTATGGTCCCGACATTTCGGGTCACCTCTCCAAGAAGGGCACTAGAGAATGCGGCGGCACCAGTTGTCGGATCTTGTTGCATCTGAAGTGCAGCGGAGGTAATAGTATTAACTTGCTCGTACGTGGGTGGTGTATGATATGCAGCTAGATTTGCACTAGTGTCCTCCATTATTGTTCGGACCACGTTGAAGAAGATAGGATCTGTCATGTTTGATCCGGGGGCTTGGCTAAAAGATCTGGCGCCGTCACCACGGCGGACTTTATAATTGGCAGCAAGATTGGGGAGGAGTGTCGACGCCGGAATTCTTGGAAATCCAAGTAGTTCATTTTTAGGAGGTCTTGTCATTCCGGGTGCCACGGCCTCAAACCACCATTGTATAGGATGCTCGACTGCGTCGATACCCCCGGACAAAGCAGCCAATGCATCCCGGTTCCTTTCAACAATATCGTCATATCAGGCCTACAAAAAAATGCAAAAACCAACATAAACAGTAATGAAGGATAAAACCTAAAACAAAACCAACTAATTATACATATTGTTGGAAAGTACTGCAATTTCTTCACTTTCCGGTTTGAGATACTCTATTTTCTCCTGCAACTCGTCAATAGGAACACCATCAACCTTTTTGGAGTGCATCTTTTGGAACCAAAAGTCCAGGTTTAGTTTCCTTCCCCTTTTCTTCACGTAATCCTAAAAGAAAAAGATAATTAGAAAACCAAATATGGCGTATACAATGCAAAACAATGTACCTAAATGAACCAAACAAGTATTTACATCTTCATGCTCACAAAAAAGCCCTTGCACCTCCACTATGCTTATTTTTCAATTTCGACTGATTGCCCGATGCAACAACCGACCGATGCTTGTGCGATTCACTTTCCCAATACTCCACCGTATCCGCCCTCCAATCATCCTCCCAATCACT
>PHNY01121426.1:4859-29042 GCA_003724115.2 Anethum foeniculum | reverse complement strand
AAAGGTCCCTCGGAAGGACATGATTGAAACGACTGATCATCGTTTAATCATATCCAGTTGCTTGAAAGTCCCAGTCCCTCGGAAAAGAAATGTTTAAAATATTTATAAATTGAATTGTCACGGATAAGTGTTGACAATAAATTGAATAAACAAACTGTGTTATATCTCACAACATATTGGATTGTGAAGATATTTTGGTAATGAAACATCTAGTAATGATGTTGATTATTCAAAGAGGGATTGGTTGATTATTGATATTAAATTATATTACAGCTTAAGTGCTGGAAAAATGATTTATTAAAGATTGATTGAATGAAAAGTATATCCTTTAGTAACTTGAACTATTGGAGAATTATAAAAAGGTTTGAGGTATATAAAAGATGTTGAGATTGAGGAACGGTATAAATAGGGTATAAAGTTTTGATTCTTTTCCCTATTACTTCTATCGAAGTATATTCTATCTTCTTTAAGTTGATAGTTATTGGTAGAACTTGCTGGGCATTATTTGCTAATTCTTGTTGTTTTATCTTCCAACCCCACAGATAGCAATGTGGCCGTACAATCGAAGAATAGCAAGGAAGTCGGAGATATCTATTAGTCCATATGATCGGCTTGAGGTGAAGAATTACGCTGGCAGGCGACTAGATATCCTAGCATGTTTTGTCTAAGTTAAAACATGTAAATTGTTATAACCCTTGGGTTAAGTCTATTTTTGACTACTGATCATGCTTCACTTAGAAGTAATAGTCAGTAGCATAGTTAGTAGAGATATTTGGAAGAATGCAATAATTGTATAATCATTGTTTTATTATGATTCAGTATTGTATTGATGCGTTCTTCGAGACTATAACCTATGTGTGTGTATGAAAGGTAAGGGTCGAGATATGAGTAATTGTGTGTTGATGAGAAATATAAAGGAAATGTGTTGAGAAGGATTTGTAAAGTGGCAAGTGACAACCTAGATTCCTGACCCATGATTTTGGGGTGTTACAATGTTCTTGTTAATTTATGTACTAGTAATTCTGTTCTTTTTAAATAGAGCATGTACTTAAATATTGTAAGTATGTTGTCCTGGAAACTCTACTAAAACAGAGCCTTTTTTATTTTTAAATGACAGGATGAATTACTCGAAATGAAGGAGAAAGGTGAATTCGAGCCAATCGGGACTAAGGATGTATTGACTACGACCTTTCAAACCTGAGCATTCAGGAAGGGTTCGAGGGGTTGGAGCTTTTGTCACTCCAAGAGTGTTCTTTAATTTGCCTAAAGAGAAAAGGTGTACAATCACAAAGGCAGAGTTGTTGAAACGTGATAAAAAGCTGACCGAGGAGTTGGAAAGAAACGGGAGATGGCTGAACTTCAGGTAATGTTAACAGCGTCGAATAATCACTCTCCAATGTTGTCTGACAAATCGAGTTATCAACCGCTTCAAGAAGCAGTCCTGATAAAACCCCCAATGGCCAAAGAATTGTTAGTCAATGATGAGGATTGTGTTACTTTTGATAATCCTCCAAATGGAAAAAAGGTATAATGTTATAGATCAATGAGATGAATGCATACTGACTCATCTCAAAATTTAAATTGACCTCTCGTTATATTGTAGGGTCATAATCTTGTGAGGTTGCACTGGATAGCATAGAGAATAAGGTTGCTTTCGGTATAGTTTTTGATGAAGAGGAAATAAATGCATCAGTACACGGAGTGCCGATGAAGCCTGGACATGTTAGTATATCAGTTGATGGACACATCCAGCCAGTTGCTTTAGTTCCTGTGCCGATACCCGATGAAATAGAGATTGTCCGCCAAGCCGTTGGCTCTCAGCTGGAATGCCCTCCATATTTGATCATCTTCCCAAATGTGACAGTATGTTACTTGCATAACAATGTCAATATTTTTTTACATGTCCCCTTTGTTGGTTATAAATAAATGTCCAAAGAAAAAGAAACTTACAGAAAAATAAAAATAAATATTCTTTTTACATGTGCCTGTTGGTTAAAAATAAATATTTTTTACATGTTGTTTTTTAATTATTTGCAGAAAAAGAAAAATGATGTGGTCGTAAAGCCAAAGACTGAGATGCAGAAACTTAGAGCCATGTACCATAAAAAGAAGCTAAATAAGAATATGCCGATGGAATACAAGCTTCTGTATCAGCATGCAACAGTGTTTATGAAAGCCACTGGGGAATATATACCGGTTCCGTGTGATCTGAGTGTGTTTGGAGTTGAGAAGACAATTTACATATTGCATGAAAATTTAACTACCTTGTTAGAGTTTGATATGGTTGGACAAGCTGCAATATCTACCTATATGGCGTAAGTACTTTTGTTTTTCTTCCATTTTATTCTTTTAGGATACTATGATGAGCAATGTAAATCTCCCCCGGTAGGTACTTGCAAACTGTGATTGACAACGAGCAAAAGAACGATGATGTAGTCCTATATGGCTTTTTCGATCCAGGAGCCAAATTTACACTGAACAATGAATTTCAGCCTTATGTTGTTAATCGGCTGAGAGAGGGTAATAGTTATCGGATATACTTCATGCCCCATAATCATAAGTAAGTATTTTTAATTAATTGTTGTTATGCTAATTAATATAGTTTTAATTAAAATTTCCAACTTGTGTATTTTTTAATTATCATAGTTACCACTGGATTTTGGATGTAATGTGGGATGGTGACGTCTACCTTCTCAATCCTTTTCCTTTTCCCCATCCAACACATTTTAATGAGTTGGAATCTTTATTAGAGTAATATATTTTTATTCCACATATATTGTACAATTTCATGTTTATTTATTAATTACTATCCGTTTTGAAATCATGGACTGTCATTCTCTAATGTATAACGCTCAGATCTTACCACACTCAAACTGGAAGGGGCAACTAAGCTCCAAAAATAAAGAATCTTGCAGTAAGTATAATTTGCATTTACTTTGTCGTTTAATTTATATATTTATATTGTTTTGGAGGTCACTTGCATTTTTATTGGAACAGGGATCTCTGAAGCAACCATGAGGGACTGAGTGTGGTTACCTTATCATGCGTTACATGAAAGAGAAAATATCTGATAAGGAACTCACCTTTACTACTAAGGTATGCTTAGCTTAGTAATTTGTGATTACGTTATCTTATGTTCTATGAATGCAACCAGGAGGGACTGATTGTGGTTACTGCGCTGTTATATATGTTTAATTTTTGTATGCTCGACAATTGTGTCATTTTACCTTGTTGTCGTGCTAATGGAACTGTTTTTCTGTTATCTTTTAGTGGGCACCCAAGACTTGGAAGTCTTACACTAAGGAGGAGTTAGATGAAGTTCGGTTGGAAGCTATTGCTTTTATCGTGCTAATTTTGCAGGGGGGAGTTTCTTAATTAAACTAGTTTCACGTACATTAATTGTATTCTGGTGGTACTTGCTACTTGTCATTGCTAGTAATTATTTTGGTGACAATGTGTTATTTGGTTAACATGGGCAATGGTACAGTACTCAATTTGACAGTTTGGTTAATTGGTAGGAGTTGGCTTGCTCGATGTAGCTTTTGATTTGGAATGTTGGATTTTGATGTTTATGGTAGCTTTTTGTTAATTGGTAGGAGTTGGCTAGCTATCTCTTAACAGTTTATTGAAGTTGATGAATGTAAATAGGATGGAGTACGTACTCATTATTTATGGATTTGGATTTCAATTATACCTTTTGATCAATGTTTATGGAAGTTGTAGCGTTATATAAATTTGGCTGTTGTAGTTTTGTGACCTAGGTGAGATTGATTTTTTTGGTATTTTTTGGTTCATATTTGAATACAAAACGCAAGCTTGCAATCTATAAAAACTAACATCATAATCGACTTCAAACTGATGTTAAAAGGCATTTTAAACATTACAAATCAAGTGTAAACCGACGTTACAACGTGTATTATACATCGGTATAAATTAGATAATCGATGTTAAATGACTAAAGCTTACATCACAAAAACCTACAAAACTGATGTGTATAAAGGAATATTACATCATGTCATAAAAATAAACAATATAAAGTACAACATATAACATTGTTCTAATTCAAAAGAATGATGTTAAATTAAAAGAAAGACAACAATTTTAGTACCATAACCGATGTCAAAACGCAATTCCAACAACAGTTGAATATTAGAACCGATGTTAATGTCTCTTTTAGATAACTTTTAGACATCGGCCAGATACCATAAACTGATATCCTAGAGAACAATTTACATTGCCAATATTTAAGAACAATGTCGATGTATATTTTAGACGTCAGTCCGATTACACAACCGAAGTCTTAATTAGTATTTCACATCGGTCCTACAAACATACCGATGTCAATGTGTATATTTTACATCATTATATTACTAAAATTGCTTTGCTGGGCTTTTATATCCATCTACGTTATGAGTTTTTCTCGTTGTAGAAACGATATTATGCCAATATTCAGCTATAAATACTGCAATAATAGTAGAAATCAGTGAATAAAACATCAGAACTAATCCATAAAGCGATATGTAGTAATGCAACAGACATCGGCTAAAAAACCGATGTCAAAGATAGGTGACATTTAACATCACATGCGAACACATCGGTTATAAATTTTTTAGATATCGGTTTTTAGCCAATGTCTAATGCAGTATTTTTAGTAGTGAGCTTGCGGTAATTAACCAGCCTAGTAGCATTTGTTTTATCAATACATATAGTTCAAGCATTATACCGTTTAATGACGTTTCCTGACAGGTTCCCTAAGGCCGGATAATCACTTATTGTCCATAATAAAATGCCCCTAAGTATGAAAGACTTTCTTGTATGCATTATACACTTGTTTGCCGCACCACAACTCTTGCAAGTCTTCTATAAGTGGTTGAAGGAACACGTCGATATCATTTCCAGGCTCAGTCGGTCCCAATATCAACCAGCAGAGCATAATATACCTTCTTTTCATACAAAGCCAAGGCGGAAGGTTGTAAATTGATAGCAAAACATGCCAACTTGAGTGATCAATGCGGTTTCCACGAAAAGGATTAAAACCATCCGAGGATAAAGCTAAGCGAAGGTTCCTACTCTTTGATACAAAATCTGGCCACTTTTGGTAGACATCCTTCCATGTATCTGAGTCAGCTGGATGCCTTATTTTACCATCCTTTTGTCACTCAACATCATGCCAAGTCATGTCCTTTGCAATTTGTGGTGTATTGAACAAATTTCTTAATCTCGGTAGCAACGGAAATTACCAGAACCTTAGGAGGAACCCCTTCCTGTTCCTCTCCTTTCTTGTTCAGTTTTATCATCTGGAGGCCTTAAACATGCGACAAGTAATCTCATCTTCATCTCTCTCCTCATGATATAATAGACAATCATCAGGACATGCGTGTATCTTTTCATACCCCATTCCTAATGCACACAAGGTTTTCTTTGCTTCAGTGAAGGAAGAAGGGATGTTGTTGCCTTCCGGAAGCATAGACCCAATCAATAGTAGAATATCAGAAAAGCATGAATAAGACATACCATGCTTCAATTTGAAGTGTATAAATTAACTAAAGCTTTCAACTTAGTGTAACTCTCATATCCAGGATAAAGGGGTTGAAGTTTATCTTTAATGTGATTGATGAAATCTGAAGCATCAAAAGAAATATCATCATTGTGGTCGTTAGCTTGACCCATACTTGGGACTTGATTAATAGATTCTGAACCACCAGTTTCTTCCTGTACAGGACTCTCTAATAAATTTGACTTCCCGTGCCATATCGAGCGTGTATAAGTTTCATCAATTCCATTTTGAAAAAGATGGTTTTTAACGGTCTCAGCTTTTGATGATTTACTATGTGCACACTTTAAGCATGGACAACTAATTTTTTTCTTGAGAATACCCCTTCTCGAATGCAAACATTAATAAATCTTCAACTCATTTTTCAAACTCTTTCATTCTTCTATCAACTGTTAACCATGATCTATCCATCTTTTAATTAAAAAAAAAGCTATACCCTGAAATTCAAACATGAAATGTGCTTACAACAATTTGAAACCAAAAGTGAACATGGTTATTTTGGTGGCAGTAGCACGACAATAGAACGTAATAAGTATAAACCCCATGGCCCTGTTTTTCTATCTCATCAAAGCCACTCGTACATTAAGTACCAGTTTAACTAAAGACCTCGGTTCACTACACTCATAGACCAGCTAACATATGATACATTTGTCAAATATGAAATATTTCTAGCTTAAAATATAAGACTTATATAATTTCTGTTAAAATGGAAAATTCGATATCAATATTTAAACTATCAAGTACAGAGGATTGCTAAACATAATACAATCTCTGGATGATAACTGAAATTATTTAAATAATTTAAATTTGCTACATAGTGGGTTGCTACACATTTCCCCCAAATCAATATCAACCCTAAAATATAGTTCCACATTACCAGCAGAAACCAAATCAGTATGAACCCTAGTTCCCTTATTCAAGTTTAAATTCACTTAAACAAATTCATCATAATTAATTCATTATGACGAAATCATAATTAACACGTATTGTTCAGAAACAATTTACCTAAAATGAAGTGTACAAGTGTAGATGCCTTGATATTTTGAAGAGAGATTATGTACCAGCATCAATGTCTTGAATAGAGATTATGTAGAATGTATTCATTTGTAAATTAATGGAAGAGAGAAGAGTTGAAAGATGAGTGATGAGAGATAAGAGAGAAGAGTTGAAAGATGAGAGTTGAGAGATTGGGTTCTTCTTCTGACAAAATAATTACGCGTATCTAATTTAATGTATTGATAGCTATAGTTTTATGTTTTTAGTTTTGGGGAAAACAATTCAAAAAAGAGAAAATATAGAAAATATTTGAAATGAACGGCTTCGATTCAGATCTGTTTTAATCTAAGGATCAATAATATTTCACATTATTATTTTTAATTGTTATTAAAAGTAAAACAATTAAAAAAAGGGCAACAGTGTAAGTGTTATTACTCTCGTTTTACTTACAACGGTTTGGCTAAACACCATTGTCAGAAAAACACTTTAACAAGTGCTCAATCAATAATAAATTTTTTTTGTGTAATATTCCATTAAGCAAGCATTTTTCATCTATACTATTGTTTAAAATAGTTTCCCACAAGAGTATTAAGCTCAAACCATTGTCTCTTATCCATAAAAAATGTACGTAATATTTAAGTTAAACTTTAATTTATCGTATTGATATAACATTCAACATTCTCTATATAAGTCAAATTTATCGTATCCTACAACTTTAATATTTTTATTGGGGCGGATCTATCATATCATTAAATATGATATAATATGGAAAATACTGGATTTTTTGTATGCGACAGTTTTGAACTTTTTATTATGAATAAAAAACCTTTGCCATAATAAATATGATATAGGGCATGTTTAGCCAGAGCTTATATGACTCATATGTTTTTCTCAACTTTTTTTATTTTTCACTTTTTTTTATTAACTTTAGTTTTAATATATATGTTTTTAGATGTTAATCTAATTTAAAATTTAAGAAAATTATTATATTTATAAAATTATTTATTTTAGTTCATTTAAGTAAAATAAATTCTGACTTACAAGTAAAATTATAGAAACATTGATATAACGATAAGTATTCATCTACTTATCACTTATAAGTCAATTATTCATTTTAAATCATAAGTTACTTATTTTAAGATTTCCTAAACGGGCACATAAACTTTTCATAACCAAAAATTTTGACTCTTTATATATTGTATATTCAGTTATTCGTATATAACGATTTTACCAATTTAACAAGTATGAACAATAAAGACTACTAAAATAAACGACTCAAGACTTGTGTTCATCAAAAATCAAAGTAGTTCTAGTAAATAAATATGGAAAAGTCAAACTTATATTCCGTTATTAATATGAAATAATTTTATGTATCGAGCAAGAACATGCATCATACCCTAAACCCTAAATCTAAAACCCTTAAAGGATATCCCTACCCCAAACCCTAAACTATAACCCGTAAACTCTAATCCATACCCTAAACAATAAATTATTATCCCGTAACTATGTGATAAATAATTTAATGTAATATATCTTCCTCGTATTGTCGTACTTTCATAATATATGTGATATTATATCTCTTAGTTTATGTGGTGTATGGAGTTTTATCGAGGAAAGTATCTAGTAACGTAATAAAAATTAAATAAAGTTATTTTTTGACCCTTACACTAATCTAATCAGTTGTTCATAAAAGTGTTTATTGACGTAATAAAATTAAATAATTATTTATTACTTTTATACGATATACTCGTTTGAATGAGAACATTGAATGTTATATGAATTTATCGACACAAAAATGTCGAATTCATCGAAAATTAAAAGTACAACCCAAGGACAAGGTTTTAAACATGTTGGCCGACAGACAGTTTAGTATAAAACGCCTTGTTGAAAGCTAAATAATACAATATATTTTTTTTAAACCATTGTCCAATAAGTAATTACATTATTAGTTATACAGTTGTTTCTTGTCATAACTTTTGTCTTGTGTTATGACAACGGTTTCCGAGAGAAACCATTGTATGTTATTTTTAACTTGTATATGAAAGTACATGGATTCATTTCATTCTTTAAATTGTAATTGTTAAACTTATAATAAAAAAATTAAGAACGAATGTTCTTGGTTGTTAGATTAAAGTAGATCTTATTCAAAGTCGTCAATTTAAATTAAAATTGTTTCAATTTCCCCCCCTTTTGATAGATTCCCCCCCCCCCCCCAAATATCATTTACAATCCCCAGATTCACTTTTTAACTAAACACCATCTTATTACACCCGTTACCTCTCCAAAAACAACCTCAACATCCATCTTCACAAAGTCAGCCGTTTAAATCCATTTCATCATTTCACCAGCCATCTTCATCCATTTCACTCGGTGATCTTCATCTCCCATTTAGCACAACAGCCATACCTACTCTATTTAAACCTCATCCATATTATAAAACCAAAAAATCCTCATCCATATTTGGTGGTTTTTTATCTTATCTCTATTTCATATGTTTGTAGTCTTTATATGTTTTTAATTAGATATTTAGAAAGGTATGAAACCCCAAAACCCTCATCTATTTTTAGGGTTTCATCCATATTTAGGGGTTTCACATTTATACATGTTTCCGGGTTTTTTTGTGATTTTTCTTGGGAGTTTTTAAGTTTTGAGTCAGTTTCATTATTTGGTTTTACCTATTTATGTTTGCATGCAATGGCCTTATTTGGTTGGCTGTCTTCCTTGAAAGTTTTTGAGTTCACTTGTTTGGTTGTGTGAATTCATAGATAAGTAATGTAACTTAGAGTTCAAGGACTTTTTAGTTACCACAAAATACTATAACCTAGTTACCCAACTCAAGTGTGGTTTTAGTGAGCTACATAGTTGTAAAGTGTTTTATCTTATATTTACAAAATTATATATCAAATACAAAATTATAAAATATATGTTAATATCTAAACCAAAAATTATTAAAAATATTTGTTATGATAACGTATTTCAGTTAAAAAAATATTAAATTCAAATCATGTGCTATATTATATTAACTTCTTATTAATTATGTTATATTTCATATATAAATTAATATTTAAATTTCATTTTAATTTAATTAATTTGTACTCTATTATTTTAATGATAATACGTTATTTTTTATAATAATTTTATCATGTTATAATATATAAAGATATATATTGAATCTTATTTAATAAATTTCTAAATTTATTTATATTTAATTTTTTTTTTGGATTTAGTAATATTTTTATAAATAACCTAGTTCAATTTTAATAGTCATTTTTATTTTTTAAATCTCAACATTTATTTTTTAGTTTGAATGCCATATAGCAATTTACCTTCTTCTATTTAAGTATAATTTTTACATAATTAAATTATTTATTTGTATAAATAAATTACTTTCATTAATATATATGAATAATCAGTTACATAATTTCTAATTATTTAATAAAAATATGTTTAGTTTAAAAGATTTGTGAGTACATGATCAAAATCAAATTTTTGAGTACATAATTATAACCAAATGCAGGTTTTATTTTTTTCAGGAAGTAGGTTGTGTAACTTGGTTCCAAGGGGATTACAAGTTGCAGAAACTATAAAACCTACAAACCAAACAAGGCCAATGAGTATTGATGTTGGACTTGAGTTTCATATTCAATGTTTTTCATATATATGGTGACTTACTTTGCTTCTATATGTTTATGTTTATGTGCAAATGTTGGTTGTACTGCACATTGGTTGTTTGCATTCAATGTTGGTTATGGTTTAGACCATAGGACAAAAGGCCTCTGTTTATTTAGTTTTTTTTACTTCTATAATGGTTTAAAGCTATAGTTTAATTCCATTGTTCTTTTAATTATATGTTTTTCTTGAGGCCTTATCTTTGCTTTTTTTTTCTTTACTTTTTGTTTAATTTTCTTGTAATTATATGTTTTTGTAAGTGATTAACGATGCCTTGTTTTTGTACTGATAACCTTTTACATTTTTTCCCTGTTTTTGTACTAGTACTTTTTTTGCTGTGTTTTTGTATGGATTTACTTGTTCCTATTTATGTCTTGTTTATAATATTGCCTGTTCTTATTTCTGTGTTGTATAGATTATGGCTATTCTAAAGAAGAATACAAAGTCAAAGAAGATAGAGTCGAAGAAGAAAAAGTCCAATAGGTTAGCATCAAAGAGGACAGAGTTCAAGAAAACTACCCAATCATCTCCCCATCCAACAACATTAATGAATGTGATTAAGGCATTACACAAGACAAGGTCCTTAAACAACTCAACCCCCACTCCATCGAGTTCTTCCCCAAAATCTGTGCAGAAGGAGCCTATATCCGAAAAATTGTAAAAACAAATTTCAAGGAAAAGGAAACGAGAAAAACCTCTTACCACGCCAAACTTACTGTGTATTTTAATGCAAAAGGAGAACCATTTGGTGAGGAAGCGGCAGAGATGCAGTCATATATTTGAGTTTTGGCAAGAGCAAAACCCCGAATCTGGCATGGAACTTGGAAATGTGTTCCCAATGACACAAAGACAAAGATTTGGGACTGTGTGCAGGTAAAACAAAGACACTACATTTGGATCATTTATTTCTTTATATATGTTTGTTCATTTTTTTTAACTTTATTTTTGTTGCTTATATATGTAGATGGCTTTTGTTGTACCTCAATCAGCGAAGAAGATGGTTTTAAGATCTGCGAGTCTAAAATGGAGGGAGTTCAAATATGACCCGACTTAGGATTACATTCTTCCTTATCTGGATCAACCTAAAATATTGGCATTATCCTCCAGCAGATTATTCTTTCATAGAGAAAGCACACTCGGATATATTTGTTGCTTATCGCATGTCAAATGAGTTTATGGTATGATTCTATTTAGCTTTATACATCTACGTTATTTAATTACTTATGATCTTATATAACCTCATTTGTGCTTTTTATGAAGGAAATTCACCATGAAGCACAAGAAAGAAGAAAGCTGAGTTTATATCCACATCACATGTCTCGAAAAGGTTACGCTAACCTCGAGAATGAATGGGTTAGTGATAACGATACAACATATTCAGTTTTGGATACATACTATTTTTTTTGAACATGTTTTTATTATTAATAAGGTCATCATCTGTATATTCTTAAACTTTATATGGTAAGTTATCACTTTATATTTAATTCAAAATAGTCATTAGCTCTCATGCTTTGAACTTTTTTTTTCTAAAATATTAGTAAACTTTAAACTGTATATTATTATACAAGTACAATGTTTGTCAGGTACATATATAAATAGATTGGATTTTGTTTTTCGGAATCACTAAAATTGGAAGACATTGTAAATAAATGCTACTATTAATTTTGTAGGAAAAGTTGATGGAGGAGGTTAAGAAGGGAAACTCATAGTGGAAGGTGTTAATGATGTCTTAACAATGGCACTTGGTAACCTCGAAAAGGGGGGCAGAGTACGTGGGCAAGGAACCCATGTGAAGCAGTCTGTTTACTTCGATCTTCGAAGGAAAAAGAAAGCAAAGACAATTGAAGAAAAAATACTGGAGAATTTTCAAAAGATCATTGCAGCGTAGACTCCAAGGATTATTAAGGAGAGAGATGATCTTTGGGCTGCTGAAATAGAAAAGATGAGAGAAGAATTACCACCAAAGACTATATGACTTGATTGTAGTCTGATACCTACTTCTCAGCAAGCAAGCTGTCAGTCTAAGGGTGGTTGATGGGGATGTTGGTGTAAAGAATCCCGATACACCTGAAACCGAAAGTAAGCTTTTTTCTGTTCCACAAGACGGAGTCGTTCATAATTTGAAATTGATTGATACTTTATTTGTTTATTTTGGGGATGAGCTTGAAGACGATAACAAGGTGGTTCACGAGGGTGATAGTGGTGGGCATGTTAAAAGAATACACGTGAGCAAGTGAAAGTACATACTTCTGATAGTCATGTATCCCAATTGGCCGTTGGATCATTGAGCAACATTGTTGCTTATGCAAAGATCGATGAAGTACCCCCTGTTGAAGGACGTGAGCAGACTATCCATGGTGTAACACTTGGAGGAGAGAATGCAAGAGTGTCTATCACTCAAGTCATTCAAGGTAATGCAAAGATTCCTTTCCCTGTTGGTGATGAGATTGTGACTGTGCAACAAGCCTTGGGAACTTTTATTGCATGGCCAAGAGACTTGATAGTAGTAGGAAACAATAGCAGTACCCAAGTTTTGTCAGCTCAAAAGGTTAGAATGATATTTCTTAGTATGTTTAGTATATCTAGTATGTGTTTATTTGGTAATTTTTTTTTAACTAATTTCATGTGCATTTTTTAAAGAACCAAGAAAGGTCCTGCCAAGAAATCAAAGAAGACATGTACAGTAATTGAAGATGTTGAACCAGGGCTTGTTGTTCAGATGGGTACGAATTATCTGTCTGCATTGAATCGATTGTGGATATGGGAAAAGGATGCCTTGAGTGGTTGCCAAACAATTTCATTTGAGTTAAGCAAAGAATCCTTTGGATTTACAAAGAAGCAAATCATTTTTCTGTCGGATATACATGCAGATGCTAGAGGTGAAATGGAAGGGTCAATCATTTGCCTTTTTATTTAGTCAGTTTAATTTTTACGAAAATTGTTTTTTTTATTTTTTTGTAGATAGTCATAGATTTGAATTGAGAATATTTACTCACTACTGCTCAACAATATATGTAGCTTTTTATATGATTACGTGAAAAAACATAAGATGAGCAACATGATAAGCTTCGTAGATCCGAGCACGATTGGTACTATTGGATGTGGTAATGCATCGCAGAGCACGATTCAAGGATGCTAAGAGAGGGCAATATTTTCTGATGCCTTACAATCATATATGAGTATTTATACTAATTGCTAGCAAATATAAAGTTTTCTGAGATGATTTTTGTAGGTGAAACATGATCATTTGTCTTCCCATTTTTAAGTTGATTTTTATGATAATTTAAGTTCCAATTTTAAATAAAAGGGTGCCAATATTGATGATAAACATGATAATATTTATTGCAAATATTAGGTTGAATTTTACTGTAATTTAGAAGGGTCTCGTTGTTCACATTATGAGACAATTTGCTTGCTAAACATTAACTGTTCCTTTTATTTTTTAAGTAGATTATTTACTAACATTAAATTTAAATTTTTAATACAAGGGTTCATTTTTTGAAGTCAAACGTGATCATATTTCTTGCAATATTTAAGTTGAACCTTTTACAAAAATTTAGATTTCAAATTTTGGTCCAAGGCTGAAAGGCAAGAAATTGCACTCTAGTTGTATCACATTTTAGGCATTTTTCTGACTTGCTGACTTTAAGTATATTTTTGCTTGATTTTATTTTAATAATAATGCAACTTCTTTATGATATTTGGGTTAGTAACCAGATAAAAAATTAATATGATATGATTTAATTTTAAACTTACACCCCTGTTCATGCTTCTGTAAAAACCACTGGACGTTGACAGTTGTCAATTAATCCCGATGCCGAGGTAGTCTACTATATGGACCTACTTAAACGTCGAATTGCAAATGGAAAGTGGGTGGACGTTGTAGACAGGTAAGTTTCTAAATTTTATATACAGAGTCTTAACGACATTGAGAGACCATACTTTGGGTGGTTTATTATTTTCTTGAGATACAGAATTTTGTTTACAATGGCATTAAGTTGTATAAGGAGGACTTGAATAAGGTTGTGAAGAAGAAGGTGTTATGGCAAAAGATAGCGGTAATAATTTATACTCATCATATTTTATTTATACCATCCATGTAAATTATAACAAATTTTTACCTTTTTTTAGTATTTCAGGGAGTTCCAGTGCAGACAGGAACAAAGACCGTGGCTTATTGGTGATGGGGTACATGTAGGAAATTGTTTATGAAAAAGAGCTTGACTTTGTTTCTAAGATGGAAATTTCAGTTTCTTTGGATTTTATTACCAATTTTATATTTACTCCTACATTAGTAAAACATGCGACTTACAAAAACTTTATCATTTTTTAGTGGATGCGTAGATCGAACCTAGTTTATACTGATGATGACATTAATGAGATCCAGGACTGATTTTTCCAAATATTTTATGGAACATCATGCAAGTTTGGTTCTTCTCGAGTCACTTTATTTTCTTTTGAACTACTTATTGTTAATATGATCAACACTTAAGTATATATATATATTAACTGTATGATATAAACTGAGGGAAAAAAAACTGCAGATGCTTACTTGCTAAAAAGCTTTAGTTTATTGTATTACTGAAAGAGTACATATAACGAAACAGAAACTACTAATCCTAAAAACCAGGACATGTTCACATGTACCCATCCTACACTAACTCAACTAAATCTGACTGATTCCAACTCCTATAAACCAGCTAGGTAATACTAATACCACAACGTTAATAAACAAACAACTACTACTTTATTCAAATAAAACAAATTAACTTAAGATTAAACTAACATATCCCCCCTTAATCTTAAGGTATTGCACACAGATTCTCGATGCCCAGCAACCTTCTCATCTTCTTAAATTTGAGTGTAGTCAATGCCTTTGTCAAGATATCCGCATTTTGACACTCACTATTGATGTGTTTCAGAACAATTTCCCCCCGTTCTACACATTCCCTAATAAAGTGATAATGAACATGAATATGCTTGCTTCTTCCATGAAAGACAGGATTTTTCACGAGATCAAATGCTGATTTATTATCCACAAACAGAACAACTGGACCAATCCTTTCAGTTGTAATCTAACTTAGGATATTTCGAATCCAAATAGCTTGACAGGCTGCTGAAGTTGCTGCCATAAATTCTGCTTCACAAGATGAGAGTGCAACACATCGTTGCTTTTGTGAAGCCCATGTTATAAGACTCTCATTTAGGTAGAAACAAATGCCTCTCATACTCTTTCTGTCATCTAGACTCCCTGCTAAGTCACTATCCGAGAAGCCTGTTAGCTCGTTGTTTCTACTGTCCTTTGAATACACTAATCCATATTGCAGCGTGCCCTGGATATACCGGATAATTCTCTTGATAGCATTGCGATGTGCAACTGTTGGACGTTCCATAAACTGACTCGTGATCCCCACTGAATATGCAATATCAGGCCTGGTGTGAACCAGGTATCTTAGTCCTCCAATCACACTTTTATACTCAGTAGCATCCACTGTTTTGCTTCCATCTTCTTTGATAAGTTGCTCTTTAGGATCCATAGGAAATTTGGTTGGATTACAACCTTTTATCACTGCCTTCTCGATAATTTTCCTTGCATAACCTGTCTGCTTTAGAGTTATGCATACCTTCTCTTGTTGCACCTCGATTCCCAGGTAGTAACTCAGTTTACCCATGTCTGTCATATTAAATTGTTGACTCATCTCCTTTTAAAATTTTTCAATCAATGATACCCTGCTTCCAGTCACTAACAGATCATCCACATATACTGCCACCACCAATTTTTCTTCTCCATTCCTCCTTGTATAGACTGCGTGTTCTGATGGACATTTTTCAAATTCCAGACTCAACAAATAGCTATTCAATTTCGAGTACCAAGCGCGTGGGGCTTGTCAAAGACCATATAGCTCCTTGATTAATTTATACACCAGTTTTTCTTTTCCATTCTTCACAAACCCCTCGGGTTGTTCTACATAAACATCCTCACTTATTTCCCCATTTAAAAACGCGGTTTTTACGACCAAGTGATGCACTTCCCACTAACTTTTTGCTGCCAATGCTAACAATAAACACATAGTCTCCAACCTCGTTACTGGGGCAAATATTTCGTCGAAATTGACTCCATGCTCCTGAACATAACCTTTGGCCACTAACCTGGCTTTGTGTTTCAAGATATTCCCTTTTGCATCCTTCTTGAGTTTGAAAATCCACTTTAGTCCTATCGTTTTCTTTCCTGGTGGCAGGTTTGTGAGTCTCCAAGTGTCCTTTTCCTCTATCGACTGCATCTCCCTCTCCATTGCTGCCTTCCAGTTAGGATCTTTTACAGCTTGTGTGTAATTCACTGGTTTCTCTACTCCCATAAGATACAATTCTTCATCCAGGTGCATTTCCTCAGTCTCACCATAAACCTCAACCAAATTATTGTTAATGTGATCAACACTTCAGTATATATATATTAACTGTATGATATAAACTGAGGGGAAAAAAATTGTAGATGCTTACTTGCCAAAAAGCATTAGTTTATTGTATTACTGAAAGAGTACATATAACGAAACAGAAACTACTGATCCTAAAAACCAGGACATGTTCACATGTACACATCCTACACTAACTCAACTAAATCTGACTGATTCCAACTCCTATAAACCAGCTAGGTAATACTAATACCACAACGTTAATAAACAAACAACTACTGCTTTATTCAAATCAAACAAATTAACTTAAGATTAAACTAACACTACTTGCTGAAGTGGAATTTGTAATATATGTAGTTGGTGACCAGTTAAGCAAACTTGGTTGTTTGGTATGTTGAAGTTTAAATGTTGGGTGGACTTGTTAGCAGTTTGGCATGTGTATAAGTTGGTTTGTCGTTTTTGATTTCAAACTTTATTTTATTCATGATCTTGAATGTTGAACAACACATGGTCCATCGGTCTAGTTATTATTTTGATTTGGTTGTGTTTTTAATATACCAAATGTGCATTGTGTGGATTTGTGAATAGGTAATCATGGAGTTGATGGAATTTTATGCTTACGCTCGTCATTTACATCAAATGGCAATTTTATGTGCAAAAAGTTTATATTTTAACAGATAATGGTCTTTGAAATTTGAAAAAAAACCATTGTACCCTACTAATTTAAACAACATACACTTTTAGTATATCACTGCTAGAACTGTTGGAAATAAGAAAATCAAATTGGTAAAGCCATAAACTATTGTGCCTAACAACATTCTAATAACTCGTGAAAGTTATAAGGTGTTGTATGTAAACCAAAACAACTATGTGAGTTAAACACAAACTACTGTCTGAAGTAATCTTGCATAATAGTGTACAACACTCAAAAGAAAAAGAAGCAATCATTTGTAGCTTATACACAATAGTTAGCTATGAATAAAACTGTTGCTTGAAGACCTTCTTGACAAGGGTAGTTGCTGAAACCATTTCTTTGAACATAATCTAACAAAGCCTTTTTTTGAAAACTATTGTTTTCCTGTTTTCATACAATATCGAAATAGATTTATCATTATTGGACAAAGGATATATGTAAATATTTGAAACTTTTGCTCAATAGGAATTACCCGTTGTCTCTACTTAGTAAACTGTTGTGCTATATCGTTTGCAACAAATATTCTTACTTTTAAACTGTTGTCTCTTCCTTACTTTAACAAGAGCTCCGAAACTGTTGTTCAGTCTTCTTCTAACAACAGTTCAAAAACTGTTGTCTGATACTCATCAGACCACTGTTGGATATTCAATGGGAAAATTTTAGGTTAGACAACAGTGAAAAACTGTTGTGTGATCCTGTTTTTCTTGTAGTGATAAGAGACAACATATCCATGCAAAAAAACAACTTCTTCTAGAACTCTTAGTTTGTCTAGCAATTTCATACACATTAATTATTATTCTTGTTCTAGCATAAACGATCGATGCTAGCTTGTGTTATGGAGAGATGAAAAAAATGCCTGTACCCTAATTTACATAATCATTTTAAGTGTTAAAACTAAAAAAATAGATAAAAGAAAGGATAGGAGGAAGTAGAATTCACAACAAGTTAGCAAAAAAGGAAAGAGAGTACAAGTCACAACTTGCCTCAAGGCGCTAGGTATACATTTTTACACTTGGTCGTCCCTGACAGTGTAATTACCAAGTTGAATATATAGGCCTTGTATAGTGGACCCAACACCTTTCCATCTTCATAGGAACAAAAGAAAATGCAGCATACCCATGACAAACACATTTTACTTTGAGTTCATCTAATTTCTTGAATTTCATGAAGTATCAAAAAATGCAATAGGTTCATCAAAACGGATTATGATAATAAAATTCCAGCATTACAGATTTAGGTGAAAAAGAGATTTAGGTGAAAAAGAAGGGTTACCATTACACTTTTAGGTGAAAAAGAAGGGTTACTAGCTACATTGAAATTTTATGGTGCTTGTGTAGTTCAGTGAGGAAAATATCTGGAGGAGAAATGTCATTGAAAAAATTAAAACATTAATCTTCCTCCTAGCAGGAAATGTATAACAAGGCTAGAATTTGATTCAAGAAGGAGGGATTTGAATAATGTGACTATGATATATAAATAGCTAGAATCCTTTGACGGAAGAACATGCTCAGTGGAGGTATCAATGTTGCATTCTACTCCCTCCATCTCATATTATTATGTGTTCTGACTAGTCAATGGTAAAATTGTTTAAATTTTTAATAATACATAAATTTATCTTAATTATTGGTCAAAGTTGAGTCAATTTGACTACTTAATAGTCAAAATAGGACACATAATATGAGATGGAGGGAGTATCATTTTTCACAAGGATATTCTTGAATATCCTCATTTTGAAAATAGAAATCGAAGATTGTTATCAAAGATTTCCATAATACAAGTTTCAAAGAACTTGCGAGGATTTTCAAAATGTGGATATTAAAAAATCTCCTTGTCGAAAAATCAAAAATACAGTATCATAAAGAAATTACATATTACATCTAGGAAAATAAATATATTGTGTAAAACACATGAAAAATAAAAAAAATTGTAAATATAAGAATACGAGTTTGTAAAACTAAAAAACTAGTACCATAAAAAAGTAAAGTTCTCAAAAATAATAAAATGTAATTTCTTTTAATTGTAAATATTTGTGTTCTACAATGCTCAATAGAAATAAATATGTTTACAACTGAGTTATGTTGTGGAATTATATAGAAATTACAGCGTAAAATTATTAAATTAATTATGATCTATATTTAAAATATTGTATTTTTTTCATTACAAAATTTCAAATCCTATAGTATTTTATGTTCCGTATATGAAAAAAATTAAACTGAAAATTACAGAACAAGTGTCATACATTACACATACTGATATCTATTTAAAATAATAGCACATCATGCCATACATTGTATATTGTCAAAAAAAATATATTAAATTACCTAATGTAATATAAAAAAATATTTAAAATATAAAGAACTATAAAAAATATAGAACACTATAAGGAAAAATATAAAACATATACGAAACAACCCTAAAAAGTCATATGTATGAGAACACATAAAAATTAAAAAATAGAGAATACTGATGAAGAATATATAGTAAACAAAACAATTAAAGAACATAAAAATTATTATAGAACACATGAAAGATATAGAACCTTAATAAAGGAATATAGAATATTAGAAAGAATATACGGCACACAAAAAATTAAACAAACATAAAAATAATTACAAACCCAAGAAAAGTTACATAACACATGTAGTACACTAAAAAGTTACATAAGATTTAAAAAAAATTATTGGAGAGGGAAAATATTAAAGAACACTTTATTAGAAAAAATAAAAAATACTTAAAAACACATAACTATAAAAAATATAGAACACTATAAGAAAAATATAAAACATATAAAGAACAACCCTAAAAATTAATATAACATATATAGAACAACCCTAAAAATTCATATATAATGTCCTTAGTGGTGATGAATGTGTATTTTAATATGTGGACCTACCATAATAAGTTACTTAGTTACTTCATTACCCAAATATGGTTACTTCATTACCCAAATATGGTTATGAAAGTCTTATGATGGTCGTTAGTCATTTACACATCCAAATCCTAGATCAAGCTTGTGAAGTCTTAATGTATTTGTGACTCAGCATATAAAAAAAACCATATATGTATATAATAGTATTATATAAATAATGAAGACATTTTAAATTCTGAATGATGGATAGTGCTAAGGAACGATATCTAGGACTCATGAGCTATTAACTCATGTGACTTGTCATGTTGAAACTTGTTTATGTTTGTTCTTGTATAAGTACGGAGCATGTGGTTAAGCTAAGAACACATGCACAGTCGGTACTTGTGTTTACTATATGGTGACATTATGTGTGAGCTTGATATGTCTACGTGGTGCATAATCTCAAGGCATAAAAAATTATATTTGCCATCCTCTGCATTTTTAAATCATTTAGCTTATTTATTTAGTTGCATTTTGCATGAGTTAGATGAATTTTGTGGGCACATTCACTATATCCTGACGAGTCCAGTAGGGCTACCTACGGGTTTAAAGTCAAATGCAATAGTGATCACCTAAAAATGTGATATTTTTGTTAGTAGCATATAATTATCATAGTACTCGAGGACAGACAAAGGTTAAGTTGTGACGTATTTGATGCATGGCAAATTTATAGATATTGTAGCCTATATTATGATTCTTTTAACCTTGTTTTCTGATGCTTTAGTCCTAAATAATTAGTACTAGTTGTTATTTAACTTAGATGGATGCTGAGTATTAATTTTCTATGTTTATAGAGAATTATGAAAGAGCAAGGTGCAAGAGAGAAGAGTGCATGACAAAAAAAAAGAAATTAATGGGTTCAGGGCGTGAGCTTAGTGGCTTAGGGCCTGGATCAAACGGTAGGAAAAAGAGCAAAGTTCAGGACCTGGTAGGCCTGAATGGAAAAGTGGGTGAAAAAAATATAAAGATCAATGCTTAACCTTTTGTGAAGAGGTCTTGAGGAGAGAATTCAAAAACATGAGGCTAAGATTTAGGGCCTGAGCCACACGAAAATTTTATTGAGATAGATTTCCTATCTTGTTTTGAAATCTCTTCTAGTTACCTTGTATGACTTTTAAAAGGCCATCTGAGTATATAAACAAGTTAGTTAGGGTTTTATAATATTTGGATCGTATGTGTTATTGATATAGAGAGGCTTAGAGAGAATTCGAGTAAGAATTGATGTGATTCACTCCAAGTTTGAGAGATTTGTTCAAGTTGTATCTTTATTAACTCTGCACTCTAGCAATCATGATTTTGGATATCAATATATGTTAGGTCTCAATATGTTTGTAGAGGGGGTTGAATACAAACTATACCGTTTTCTCGAATTCAATGCGGAATAAAATTTGAAACAAAATTCATGTTAAATATAACTTATAATAAACTTGAAAGGTTGTTACAAAAATGATAAAGATTACAAGGATTTAATCTCAAACTAATTAAAACAAATCTAGAATAAATTTGACATGAACTTATCTATTTTTGTAATAAAAATATCAAATGCTAAAAAGTAGTTTGAGATTAAAACTACGGATATTTGATCCGCTAGATAGTTTCACAAGTACAAGTAATTAATTTCTAATGGATTAAATGTTACAATAAATGCTAGAAATTTAATTGCTTGTAATCAAGTTGGTTTGCAGAAGAAAAATGAAGGCTGTGACTTTTTGAACTGGATTTCTTCTTCTCGGCTGTTGTCTTATGAATTGATAAATGCTAGCTTCTCTTTGATTTCATTTATATTGATAGAAATGCACACCTCTACCATTGACTTAGAAACACTATCATATTAAGGTGTCAAGACAATCGGCAAGACTAAAAATAAACTAGAAAGACTATCGATAATACTGTCTTTGTGTTACAGAGACTATCGGTAAGATAGTCAAATGAACGGCCAAGACAATCGGTAAGACTATCCTAGTCTTACCAGTTCATATGATAGTCTTTCTAACAATTTTGATAGTCTTTTTCACTTAGAATTGATTAAAATAATTCGAAATTAATTAACTTGTTAATTAATTTAATGAATAAATTAATTGCGATAAACATTTTAATCATTTGCGAATGAGTCATGAAATATGATGTTAGGTCTTGCAACTGATGGATTTCAACCCTTCCATGATAAACATTCAAGAGGCTATAGTGTTGGCTTGTTTTATTGTAGTTTACAACTTTTCACCATCTATGTGCATGAAAGTTCATAATAATATCATTTTACATTTGACTTCTCCATTAGGTGCAATTAAATGTTTTTGACTTCCATATCGTACCATTTTTCATCATTTTACATAATTATCACAATTTTCCTATATATATATTTTTCTTACTAATCCACTAATTCTCTTGCATTAATACTTCACATAAGCATTTTATGTCATCTAATAGTCTCATATCCAATTACCTACTCATAACATACTTTAATTATGGTTTCAAAGTATTAAATTAATATATAATGTGTGTCATTATATATAATATTTATGATATATTATTAGCTGGAGAAATAGAGTATATAAAAATTTCTTGTGTATGTATGCGGATCTGTTCGAGGAATTCACGAGGGTTTAATTTTAAAATTAATTAAAAATATTAAATTTTACTAATTTAAAAGATATTACTAATACCTAGTTTATTTTGATTACATATATTATTTGACTTTTTCCGAATACCAATACGCATATTTCGAACGTATATCGAATTTTTGGAATATTTTTTAAAGTCTCAGTATTCGGCAAGTGGATTTATGACCTGTGAATACATCGAATACTTAGTGATGTGTACATGGAACTATGAGACTCGGGTTGATCCTTGGTAACTCTCATAAGATGGTATAGTTGTGCATGGCCTTATAGTAATACACCCCAAACGATACAGACTTGCATATGACATCTTCTTTTGTTAAGACTTGCTCAAAAGGAGCCGCGTTCAATTCTTAGTCCATTAAGGTTCTTTTACATTGAGACGACTATCACCCAGTGCAAGTCCAACACTAGACTTTACTCATACTAGCTTTACAACATGTGCAATGCACGGGTCTTCATAAATATTTTATATTATTTATAATTTTAATAAAATTTTAATATAAATGATGAAATATTAAAATAAATTAATATAAGATTATATCCTTATTATGAGAATTTTGATTTGAATGTGTATAACTTCCAGTAAGATCAAATAGCATAAAATAATATGTGAATGATGAGATTTGAAATATTAACCTTATTTGTATATCTTTATAAATAATAATATAAATGATTTTTATTGGTTGGATTCGAACTTGAGAGCTTATTTGTATCCTTATAAATATAAAATAATACTATAAATATTTGTTATTGGCGGGATTCAAAATTGGTCCTTGGATAGTGTATAAATAATAATATGAATGTTCGTTGTTGGTGGGATTCGAACATAGCAACACTACAAGAAACAGGGTGTTTTCCAACCGAAAGTTAACCGACCGTTGTTTTTCCTTGATCTAAACCGACCGCTTGAAAAAGTAGTCGGTTATATATTTAACCGACCGACAAATCCGACAGTAAAAAGTAGTAGGTCTTAAACCCGACTGAAAAGCCCGACCGTTACTTGCCTAAGGACACGTCATATTTAACCGACCATTATATCCGACTGTATTTTTTTGCTTTTAAACTGACTAATATTACGGTCTTTTTTATGTCGGAGTTAATGCTCTCCAACTACCCACAGCGTACGTCAGCTGACATGTACTTTTAACTGACCGTTATATCCGACTATCATTTTATACTTCTAAACCGACCAGTTTTACGATCATTTTTATGTCGGAGTTAATGCTCTCAACTACCAACAGTGCACGTCAGCTGGGCGAAAAATTTTATTTTATTAAAACCGACTGTATTGGTCGGGTTCATAACTGAAATAAATTTTTATACACCTTCTA
>PHNY01121315.1:27092-43443 GCA_003724115.2 Anethum foeniculum | reverse complement strand
ACATACACTTATATTCAATATAGAATACTAATACGAACTTAGAGCTTCGATAAAAGGACTCCTATATAGGGTGGTCTGCTCATATTATCTAATCAGCAAGTTACTATTCATCAGGGTTAGTTATTCATCAGGGTTTTGAATAGTACCAAAATTGGGGTTATTACACTTGCTACCGGCAAAGGTTCTTTTCAGATGCAGGGCCCTATCAATTGCCAGGTTTCACAATATTTTTAATGTATATTACCTATAAGATAACAATGCTCCAGTAGATTATGAATTTCTATGATTCAATGTGAATGGTTATGTAGGATGCGAAAATTGTGTCTAAAATGCGAAAGAATGCTCAAGTTTAAAAGCTAGCTACCATCCAAGGTTCAATACAGATGCAAGGCTTTTTTAGTCACCAAGTTTCTCATCTTATTTCTTTATATTATTTTACAGGATATTGGTGCTCCAATATATTATGAATGTTTGTAATTAGACATAAATGGTCATATATGTAGAATGTGACAAATGTGTCTAAAATGATAAAGAATGATAAAGTTCAAAAGCTAGGTTCTATACAAGATCCTATCCAAATACAAGGCTTTGCTAGTTTTCAGGTTCCTAAACTTTTTTATCTATTTCATTTTACAAAATACCAATAATGATCCATTATATTCTGAACGTTTATGTTTTGATGTGAATGGTGGTGTAGGATGGAAAGAACCAAAATCCTTTCATGGGTGGACTAAAATGCAAATCATCAAAATTTGGCACTAAAAATCAAAATTTGACGATGGGAAGATTAAGACATGCCGCTTTGAGCTCTAATCTGTCAACTAATACTAACTTTAAAAGAAACGAGGGTCACGAGACTGAAAATAATTTCTTGGGTATTGATGAGTTGCAATCTTCATCTCCAAAATTTGGCACTACTGCAAATTCTCATGGTAAAAGAAGTGGACAACAAACATCACCTTTAACAGGTTCATATGATAGTTTCTTAAAACTAAACAACAACAAGAGCATGATCAGCAGCAACCACAACAACATAGGTTGTTTCAAGTTACTGAAATGCATACAGCTGAACCTACAGGCCAAGTTGAAAGGACGGAGAGTTTAGAAGAAGGCTTTGATGATAATGAAGTTAATTTAGTCGACCAAATGGATGATTATGAATCTGAGCGTCTTGCATTGCAAACTAAAAGAAGGAGATGACCTACAATGTTACTATATGTACGGACACGGCCATTTTCTAAACGTAAACCAATATTCTTGAATGAGCTTAACCAGCCAATTGGTGCTGATGACGCGACCTTGAATGAGTTCAATTACTTTTTAGGTACAGTGGTGAGGAAAGAAATATTAGCACCATTAAATTACGGTGACTGGAGAAAAGTTTCGACAAAATAAGAGATATGGGAGTTTGTCAATGTAAGTGAATAAATTCTATTATATCATACATACATACATACATATATATATATATATATATATATGTGTGTGTGTGTGTGTGTATAGTGCAGACTAAAATGGGTTATTTATTACATTGTATGTACTGCAGACAAAATATAAAGTGCCAGAAGATGGGGAAAAATGGGTTTTAAAGACTGGTGGTGAATGTTAGAGAGGTCACAAACACAAGGTGAAGCAAATTTTTTTTGATAAGTATGGAAACCGATGCTGAAAGAAGACTCAATCGACCAAAGACTATTTCGAAAGATGTTTTCATAGATCTTCTGAGATATTGGAATCTTGAACATGTGAAGGTGTTATTGTTTTATATGTATTTTATAGTACATAGAATTTGTGATTTTCATTTTTTAAATTTGAGTGATTTGATCCCTAAGTATATAATATTTCTTCATTGTAGGAACAAGCTCAGTCCAATATGGAGAATAGTAAAAAACAGAAGGACAACCATTCTGTCGTCCCAAAAAGTTTCGCAAGGTTTTTCAATAATATTGTAAGTGGCTTGACCAAATTCCTAGATGGTTTAGGATTGAGAATAATATTTTAATTAATTTTTGTCTATGCATTTTTCTAACTTTATAAGGTCTTTAATTTTCATTTTTTATATTTATTCATATTTCATAGAAAAACAAAAAAGAGAATATGGAGCCTTTGTCCATAGCTGAAATGTTAAGAGAAAACAGGAAGAGAACTGAAGGTCAGGAATATAAACAATCCGACGAAGATATTAAACGGAAAGTTCTCCATTTTACATATAAATATTTTTTTTCTTTTGGTATATTTTTGTTGTAATATTTATAAGTTTAGCTTTTTTATATTTTTTTCATTAGGCACGGATTGAGGAGTTAGAATCTAAAAACCTGGATGACTTGGATACTAGTGAAGCAGATGAATTAATGAAAGAAAATTTTAAACCACGGAGCGGACTTGTTTTGTTATATGGGAGAGGTGTAACATCAACAGCTTTACAAAGAAAGGGTATTGAGCAAGATTGAAGCAGAATTTATTATCTCAACAATGTTGGTTTGGATAACTCAACATAGAACAAGGACTTGGAAAAAATACTATGTTCCAATGAAATCAGTACAAATTGAAGATTTGGTATATACATATGATTCTGTGAATTGCAGTGAAGAAGTCATCAACAGAAGTCCGTAGAAAGTTCATTAATATGTTCAGGCAACGGAGAAATAAGGTTGAAGGCATTTGAAGCAGTTCTCTAGATCAGTGTGAAGACCTAAAGGATTTTAGTGAAGTTTATTGGATATGGTAGAAGACTTAATAAGGAATTGATTGCTAATAATATGAAGGCCTAAGAGCGGAAGTAGTCGTCTGTGAACCAGACCAATTGCACTAGGCGTAGTGACCCATGAAGGGAAACTAAATATTATTGTTCAGAAAAATTGTTAAGTGAAGAGCTGTAAACAAGGAAGGGCAGAAGTGAAAGCATCTTAAAAGTTTAGTCCTGAAAATGCAGCTCTGAAAAGTTAAGTGGCTTAAGTGGAAAGATAGGAAAGGCCGGGGTACTAAACTAGAAATTGACCGTGTCATGTGCCATGCACAAGGTATCTTCTAAGGTCCCATGAATAAGTAGTCGGCATCAATTCTAAAAAAATTTTATATTCCAATTATCGTAAAAAAATCCACTTTATGACGCTACGGATCACAGCCGGTGATCATCCGCGAACTAATGCCGAACCTCACTGGGTTCTAACAAATTTTAGATGGGATCCCTAGGCAGCTTTTAAGCCTAATATAATAAGTGTGAAAGGGACTTGCGCCTTAGTCCAATTCACTATTCTCAACAAATCATTTATTCATTTGACATTTTCCCATTAATCTTTATAAATCAATTTTTTTTAAGAGTTGATGCCAAGGAATGTCTTCTAAGGAATCATAAACGAACAAGGGATTTTTAAATAAAATGGTTCGAGGCTATATCATGCCAACATAGGTCAAAATAATAGAATTATAAGTACTCATCAAGGTGCAAGCTAAAATCATTGCTAGTCGTGTTAGCAAAGGCATATGTTTATCAAGAAATTACCGAATCAAAGGTAAATCTTTCAAGAGTAAGCTTGACTAGTTACGAGGATAATTATAAGGTCAAAATCATTATCAAGGTATCACATGGCTCAATGATTAACAAGATATTGAATTAAAACATGAAGTAACCAATTGTAAAGTAGTTCGTTCAAGGTAAAGGCGAGAGGACTTGCCTTTCCTAAAAGTCCTTAGTCAACCTAAAAATTACTCGACTTTGATGGCAAGAGTCTTCCCCTTATATTCTCCGGAACCTACACAAATAATAAATCTCATTACTAACGGTCTTTTACGCAAACTCGAATCATTCACTAATTACACTTAGTGCATACTCAATTCAAACGCAACACGCAGGTACCCTTGTACAACTATATCCTATTATCGAACATTCATACCACATAGTCACTTATAAACATTTGAACACATAATCACAATTATTTACAGGAACTATATATATTAATCCTAATAACACAAAAGCATTGAATGATCTTGCACATTCTACCCTTGGTCACTAGATCAGTTCTTACACTCCCTTTATGGATTCAAACTCTATGCTTCTAGATGTCTAAACCTAATTATCTTTAACTATCCTAGTACATTGCCTTCTAAAGCCCTATATCTATTTAAAAACCTTAAGACACACTTAGGTTTCACCAAAAGAAGCTCACACACCCTTTTAAACCAAGCATCTAACCCGAATGCACCCCTTGGCACTTACCTTGTGTGCCTCGGCAATACAGCCCTTTCCACCTTGGGCCTTCACTCAAAATTGACTCTCCTATACTCTTAGGACATAAGGCTAGCTCCTAAACTTTGTTTGACACCAAGGCCTCACCTAGGCCTACCTATGGCTCCAAAGAAAGTTGACACCACTCTGCCCTTAGTGACTTACCAAACTGCCCTGTTTTGATCTTCTTTAAACCCTCTTATCTAACCCTATAATCAACTTTAATGACGTGGTAACCTTCCTAGGACTTCATTGCACTGTTATAACCAAAGTTCAAGTGTTACCTACCTAAAACAAGCTTATACTAGACCATAAACATCAAAACAACAAAATTGTCCCCTGTTTTGGTTGCTCTCGAGTTTGCACCCTTGTACCAACCAAAACTCAAAATTTTCCCCAACCATTGGCTACTGATCTTAAGCTTAAACCTATCCCCAACTTTACTGATCTCAAGCCTACCAAATGCCTCACTAAAACACTCTCAAATCTTCTTAAAAACTAGGACCAAAACTCTATCTCACTACTCTCACCAAAACCAACCTTTTCACCTTAACTCCCTTCGAGTTTAATCCAAAACCAAGAAAGATCATTCAATACCAACACACTAACAATCTTAAACTCTTTATTAACAATCATATAAGATCATTTTATATACCAAAGATCACAAAAATCGAATAGCAAGTAAGCATGAAAACATACTAGCACATAGTCCTTGTTTTCGAAAATACCACTAAAGTTTGCATCATAAACTCGAATTAAAAACATGATACTCATTGAAAAATTCACTTAACAACATGGCACATTCATGTTTAACAGTAACAAATCATGATCTATAGCATTCAAAGCAATTCGAAGCCATAAACTCAAATATTTAGCCAATTTTGTTCCAAAATATACTCTAATGTCACATTTTTGCTTATCAAAACTAACAGACAACCACTAACAAGTCTATATCTCAAGTAACTCATAGCATGCAAGAGTTTAAACTAACAAATTCATCATAAAAATATAGTTTAAGCCAACATGCAAAAGTATACTCATGAACACTACTTAAAAACAAGATTTTTCACACAACTTTCCAACAAAACTTTATCACCAAAAACTTATTCTATTCGGCTCCCAAGGAGTCATTGCCGAATGGAAATGAGTGGAATGGTGACATGAAATGGGAGTGAAACACTCAACCATTGACCATTTCCCACTCTTGATAATGTGCCTTATGAATTGGACCTTAGATTCACAAGAATCAAGGTCTTCTTCTTTGGCTTGATTTAGTCTCAACATGCAAGCTTCAAACAAGATATGTATAGCATAATATACTTACTAACCAAGTGAACAAAGTGTATTAGGGTGGATTTTAGGTGTGGCTTGAAGAATAATGAAAGAAAAATGGACAAGTAGAGGGGAAGGGGGCTTCGGCCGAGAGAGAGGAAAAGAGAGAGATGAGTGAGATTTTTGTGTGTGCAAATGTGATGATATGATCATCTTTTGACCCCTTTTTTGAGTTTAAGTGGTAGTGGAGCTTGTAATGACACAATTGCCCCTTCTTATTATACTAAGAAAATTTGCATGCAAGGTCTTATTGGTAATTTAGTTTATCAAAGAAGTGTTAATGGGGTTAGAAATGACACCAATGCCCCTAACTCTTTTGAGTGGCAAAAATGCATGCAACGGTAAACTTGTAATCTACAAATCTTTATTCTAAATATCCACATACTATTTAAATGAATGACTTTTATAAATAAAAAATAAAATCTCATAAATCACAAAAGTCACACCATAAAATAATTTAGGATTTTAGAAATTTTATAAGATCACTTTTACAAATTTTTGTAAATAAAAGATTTTTAAGAAAAATTTCCATAAACTAATATCTTTAACAAAAATTCATATAATATATAAATAAGAATCATTTTCTAAAAATTTTGTATAAAAGCATACCTATTTAATATACACCACTTTGATAATTCACACGAGCACATAAATGTCACACATATATTAAAATATATTTTCATATATATAAAGCTCAAATAAAATATACCGGTTGTAACATCGATTATTGTTTTATCATTCTGTGTAACCTAGCAGCTCTCAAGAATACTCTTACATTCTTTGAGAGAGTTGTTTATAATATTGTAACAGTTTTTATTCATCAATATAAAAACTGTTTATCATTTTTACTTGTTAATTTCGAATTGATTGTTATATACTGTATTTACCCCCCTCTACAGTATATTTGAGACCTAACAATTGGTATCAGAGCTTATATGTTAAAGCACATACAGTTAAGATCCAATAAAAACAATCATGTCTGAAAAGAATTCAAATAATCAATCCTCTGGGAACAATACTAGTAGGTATGAGGCTATTAAGGTTCCCATGCTAAAGGCAAGTGATTATCCCACTTGGAAAGTGAAGATGGCTATGTTTCTGGAAGCCACAGATCCTGAATATCTTGACAGGATCTATGATGGACCACATGAACCAACAAAGCTCTCTGTTGCTGTTGGAGATGCACCATAAAAGGTTGTTCTTAAGGAGAAGAAAGATTATACTCCTGAGGACAAATCTTCAATAATGAAAGATGCAAAGGTGAGACATCTTCTACATAGTAGTTTAGATGATGTTATGTCCAACAGGGTGATTGGATGCAAAACAGCAATGGAGATTTGGGATGCTTTGGAGGTAAAGTGTCAAGGAACTAAGGCTATCAAGAAGAACATGAGAACAATACTCACACATGAGTATGAGCACTTTGATTCAAGGTCAGATGAATCACTGACAGAGATCTATGACAGATTTCTAAAACTGCTGAATGATTTATCTTTAGTTGATAAGGAATATGATCTAGAAGATTCAAATCTGAAGTTTCTTCTTGCACTACATGAGAAGTGGGATCTTAGATTAACAACCATAAGAGACAACTATGATCTTGATGAAATGTCTCTTGATGAAATCTATGGTATGCTCAAAACTCATGAACTTGAGATAGAACAAAGGAGCAAAAAAAAGAGGCAAATTAAGGTCTGTTGCCTTGAAAGTTGAAGAGAAAGTATCAAAAGATAAAGCTGTGAGGAAAAGCCATTCTAAAGGAAAGGCAATGGTTGCAAAGTCTGATAGCGAGTCATCAAATACTGATGATGACTCAAATACTGATAACTCCACAGATACTAATGGGGATACTGATGATGAAGAGATGATGCAACTAGCATCTTTGATGGTGAAAAGCTTAAAAAAGATGGGGTACAAAGGCTTCAGAAAAGGGAAGAAATTTTCTAACAAGGCCTCATCTTCTGATAAAAGGAATTTCAGTAAGAAAGATGGTAAAGAGTCAAAGTCTGGAAAATTTGACAAGTCAAAGATCAATTGCTACAACTGTGATGGAATAGGGCATTTTGCAACTGATTACAGAAAAGCTAAGACTGAAAGAAGTAAAGCTCTCATCACAAGGAAGACAGGATGGGCTGACTCTTCAAATACTGATGAAGAAGTCAATTATGCACTTGTAGCAAATACTGATGACTCTGCACCTCTGGAAGAAAAGGTACCTCAAAATACTCTTGCTTTTGATACAGATTATATTTCTGAGTTGAAAAAATTTCTCAAATGTATGCATGTTAGCTATCGGGATCAAACTTTAGAGAATGAAAGAATTAAGATTGAAAATAAAGATCTTAAGAAAAGAAATGATTACCTAGAAGCTGAGTTAATCTTTATGTTAGAAATTCAAAAAGAAAGAGATGATGTTGTTTATGTTAAACAGGAACTACTCAAAAAGCATGCTTATCTAGAAAAAGAACTAGTAAAAGAAAGAGAAATAATCAGGACTTGGACTAAGTCAGGAAGAACAACTCAGGAAATACTTGAAAATGGTTGTTGGAAATCAGGATTAGGTTATGTGAAACCTAAAGAAAATGAAGCTAAGATTAAGAAACCAATAACTCTTGACAAAGTTATAAAAAGAGATAGGTCTAAGCTCACACCTGTTAAGTTTAACTTAAATACTGATAATGTGAAACCAGTAAATGAAAAAGGATCAACATCAGAAATTAAGCCTAGCTTAAATATTGACAGCTCTACGCAAGTAAAAGCTAAGACAATAAACATTGGTTTAATGTCTCAGAAGCAACTTAAACATAAGTTGAAGGAAATCACAAAGAAAAACAGGGAAACACAGCCTAGAAAGAATAAGAATGGAAAAGAAGGAATAAATAAGGAAAATAACTATAGACCAATTCCTAATGCACCTAGAAAGGCTTGTTTTAACTGTGGCAGTACTAATCATATTTCTGTGAATTGCAGGAAGAATAAGGATATCACAACTTTCAGACCTAAATCAGAGTTTAGGAATATGATAGTTAGATATAGGCCATAGAATCCATGTTTTCGTTGTGGTAGTATTTGGCATTCCATTTACACATGTAAAGAGTATCGTAGTTTGTATTATAACTATTATGAACTGAAACCCTCTTTGAAAGTCAATAAAGTTAATTCTGCATGTCTAACTCCTGATATTAAGATTGTTAGCATAAAATCTGTTAAAAAGTCTTCTGGTGCTAATGTTGACAAACTTAATAAGCCCAAAGGATCAAAGCAAGTCCGGGTCCTTAAAAATTCTAACTAATGGCTTTACTGATTGCAGGGTAAAAAGAAAAATATTCTAGTTTTGGACAGTGGTTGTTCAGGACATA
Source organism: Anethum foeniculum (assembly GCA_003724115.2). Lineage (NCBI taxonomy): Eukaryota > Viridiplantae > Streptophyta > Magnoliopsida > Apiales > Apiaceae > Anethum > Anethum foeniculum. The sequence continues at coordinate 34,527 of PHNY01121315.1, read as the reverse complement.
TGACTGGAAACAAATCCCTGCTATCAGACAGAGTGGGATCTGCAGCTCAAATTAAAGCGCTACAACTAACATAACAGCCAGCTGAAAAACTTTAAGGAGAAAGCTGGCCCAAGTGTTTCTTATGGAGATGGCAACACAGGAAAAACTATGGGATATGACAAAATCAATCTTAGGAATGTAATCATAGAAAATGTAGCTCTAGTTGCAGAAATCAAGCATAATCTGATCAGTATGAGTCAAATCTGTGACAGAGGTTATCATGTGGATTTTTATGAAGATCATTGTGAAATTGTTAGTATTTCAACTAGAAAAATTGCTTTGAAGGGTTATAGACATGGTAACATTTATGAAGCCAAGCTTTCTATAAACACTGATGGCTCAGAAATCTTTAAAATTAATAGTCCGAAAAGTCGAGCTGTTACAGTTGGTATCAAGAGTAGGCTGTCCTTCGAAGAGTATTATGTATGGGACAAGTACATTCCCTAGGATGCGTTCTAGTGGACCATACTTTAAGTTTGATAATTGGTATGGGTAGACCGTAGATTTGTTGTGAATTTGGGGACAAAATTCTTTTTAAGGAGGGTAGTATGTAATATCCCGTAATTTTTAGAATAATTTTAGTAAAAGAAAAATAGAATAAAAGGTTAAAATATGATAAAGGTTAGGATTAAAATTGAATTAGACTAATGGGCCTAAAATTTGGATCGGGTTTTAATATGGATAACTAGTATGTCTGGATTTTGGGATGTATCGCTATAAATACGTCATATTCTCCTTGCTCATCTTTATTATTAAAATTCGTAGGGCTTTTATACATACAAAGCAGCAGTTTTGTAAAATTCGTAGTAAATTCATCGTAAGTCAGAATTCGTTGATTCTAGACTTTTCAGAAAGGTCTTTTCGTTTTCTACAACTTTTGTGTTTTGTGTTTTTGAAGAAAACATCATTTAGAGGGTTAAAAAGGCTAAATACAGTTCTGGGCAGAATTAGAATCGAGGAGAAGATCGAGATTTAAGATGTGTCGTTTTTGATGGGTTACTAATGATCGAATATGTGTTTTAAGGTGAATAATATGTTTGCGTAATTGAGGTAAATAACTATTCGTTGCTCCGTATTATTTGTCTACTTACATGTTCTTAAATGCTTAGTAAGTGACTTTTCCGTTGCTCCGTGTTATTGTGTAACGTATAGTATGTTGTTGTGATTAATAAGGTAATAATTTTTAGAATCCCTCAGTTTTAGTTGCGTATCGAATTATAGAATCCGGTCACTGGATAGTGTGGCACATAGAACTGATTTATGCACGTTTATTGACTTTGTGTTAACGAGGGACGTAAACTAGCCCCCATCGAATCATCGATTTATCGAATTATAGAGCCATGTCGTTGTCATAGTGCAACCGTAATTTAGAACCGTGGGATTTTGAAATAAGAATATATTTTTAAAATTTTGTTTATTGAATAAGAATTTTGATTATGTGTAAAGCTTCAATTGAAGAAAGCTGGAATTGATATAAAAGACTTTCTCACTTGAATTTCAACAACATCAATGAATTGGTGAAGAAAGATCTTGTTAGAGGATTGCCCAAAGCACAGTTTACTCCTGATGGTCTTTGTGATGCTTTTCAGAAGGCCAAATTAAGAAAAGCTTCTTTCAAGAGTAAGACTGAGTCCTTAATTCTTGAGCCATATCATTTACTAGATATTGATCTCTTTGCGCAGTGAATGTAATGTCTATAGCAAAGAAGAGATATGCACATGTCATTGTTGATGAGTATACAAGGTACAAATGGGTGTATTTTCTGCATAAGAAGGATGAAACATCATCTATTCTTCTTGATCATGTTAAAGAACTGGAAAAAGGATCAAAACATACTATAAAGATTCTTAGAAGTGATAATGGCACTGAGTTCAAGAATTCAATTATGGAAGAGTTCTGTAAGTCAAAAGGAATCAAATAGGAGTTTTTAGCTTCTGGAACTGCACAACAAAATGGAGTTGTTGAAAGAAAGAATAGAACTCTCATAGAAGCTGCAAGAACCATGATATAGGAAGCAAAGTTGCCAACTTATTTCTGGGCAGAAGCTGTGCAAACTGCTTGCTTTACTCAAAATTCAACACTAATAAATAAGCATGGAAAGACACCATTTGAAATGGTGAAGGAAAAGAAGCCAAATTTGAAGTACTTTCATATATTTGGCTCTAAGTGTTTTGTTCTCAAAACTCATCCAAAACAGCTGACAAAATTTGATCTAAAAGCTGATGAATTGATCTTTGTTGGTTATCCACTATCAACAAAAGCTTTTAGAGTTTACAACTTGAGAACAAGGGTGATCATGGAATCAATTTATATGTCTTTTGATGACAAGAAAATTACAGGTCTAGAAGATGTTGATGATCATGATCAACTGAGATTTGAAAATGAAGTACCATATGCTGAACAGTTAAATACTGATATTTCTACAAATACTGATAGTGCAAATACTGATATTCCATCAAACTCTGATGAACCATTATTTACTAATGGTAATCAAAATTCAAATAGTGAAGCAAATGTTGAGGGGGAGCAGCATGATCAAACACAAGAGTCTATTTCAACTGAAGAAACATCAGAAGATAGTTCATCAAATACTGATTCCTCAAATATTGATGCAACAAATTCTGATAATAATGGAAGCACTGTTTCAGGGGGAGCATCAGGAGATACTGAAGATACAGCTGAAAATCAACAAGGAGACACTATGGATCATGGAGAATATTCCAATTCTAGAAGCCAACTTCCTAAATCTAGGAAATGGACAAAGTCACATACACCTGACTTAATAATTGGAGATCCTGATAAAGGTGTACAGACTAGAAGAACTACAACTGAAAATGAGTGTCTCTATCATTCTTTTCTATCTCTGAATGAACCTAAGAAAGTGGATGAAACTCTTCAAGATGCTGACTGGGTCACAGCAATGCAAGAGGAGTTCAATGAATTTGAAAGAAACAAAGTATGAACACTGGTACCCAGACCAAAGAACATATCTATTGTTGGTACTAAGTGGGTTTTCAGAAACAAAACTGATAGTGAGGGCATTGTTACAAGGAATAAAGCAAGGTTAGTTGCAAAGGGGTATTCTCAGCAAGAAGGAAATGACTATAATGAGACATTTGCTCATGTTACAAGACTAGAGGCCATTAGAATCTTCTTGGCCCATGTTGCTCACATGAAGTTTAAAGTCTTTCAAATGGATGTGAAGAGTGCTTTTCTTAATGGTGAACTGGAAGAGGAAGTTTATGTTGAACAACCTCCAGGGTTTATTGATCCTAAGATAGCTCAACTGCAAGCACTCCTATGACCACAGCCACTAAATTGGATTTAAACACTGGAGCATCAGTAGATATGACCAGTTACAGGGGAATGATTAGCTCACTACTCTATCTAACTGCAAGTAGACCAGATATCATGTATGCTACCTATCTCTGTGCAAGGTTTCAAGAAGATCCAATGGAACCTCACCTAATAGTTGTGAAGAGAATTTTCAAGTATCTTAAAAGAACTATGAATATGGGATTATGGTATCCTAGAGATTCAGACTTTAAGCTAATAGGTTACTCAGATGCTGATTTTGCAGGATGTAAAATTGACAGGAAAAGCACAAGTGGAAGATGCCAAATACTTGGAGGCAGATTCTTTTCTTGGTTTAGCAAGAAACAAAAGTCAATTTCTACTTCCATTGCAGAAGCTAAATACAGTACTGCAGGAAGCTGTTGTGCTCAGATTCTTTAGATGAAGAATCAATTGCTGGATTATGGGTTAGAATATTCTAAAATTCCTATATATTGTGATAATTAAAGGGCTATTGCAATGACAGGAAATCCAGTTCAACACTCTATGACAAAACACATTATCATAAGATATCATTTCATTAGGGAACATGTAATAGAAGGGACAATGGAATTGCACTTTGTGCCTATAGACCAACAGTTAGCAGACATATTCACCAAACCATTGAGTGAAGCTACTTTTACAAGATTGGGGAATGAATTGGGAATGATAACTGGTCATTTCTCAACCATTAAAGAATAGCTGCAAAGGTCTAAGGCAAATTAAACTCAGAGTTGGTATTTTCTTTAAGTATTTATGAAATTATGGTAAATACTGATACCATGTTACTAGTTTTTGTTTCTTAAACTCTGAAGTTTTTGACATATCAGAGTTTGTAAACTCTGATATGAGTCAACAGTCAAATACTGACAGTCATTAGACTTTATTTTAATTCAGTATTTGAAATTATTTATCTTTTTAAAAGAAGAATAATGTAATCATTTATTATTAGACAGCTCATTAACAGTGTTAGATTGGAAATCGAAAAAATGATTCATATGTTGTGTGAAGTAATGTGTAATCAGTTTGTTTAACTGTGCACGTTTTAATAATTACCTGGTTATCTGCACTATTAATAACTACTGATAGCTGCCTAAGCCCATGTGCCCATGTTCAGTAAAGGTAAGAGAGAGGTAAATAAAAGTGTTTTTCAAAATTCTTTTTACATTTATTTTTACAAAAGCTGTATCTATTCTCTCGTTTCTCTCTCTCTCTCTCTCTATTCTCTGTTCGAACTCTCTAAACTCTGAAACCCTAATCTCAAATTTCTTCAATTCACTACATCAATGGCAATCAAAGCTTTTGTTTTTGATGGATCAGAGTTTGTTACTAATAATCATGCAGCCATCCTCGACAATGATGGAATCGATTGTGATTTTCATCTGATTCAAGACTTTCTCAAGTCGAGTGTGGTGGGTTTTGCTCTTACAAACCCATCGGTAATTTCTGGAAGGTAAGTTCTGGAGTTTTGGAGGACTGCCTCTTTTAATGATGGTGGTGATACTGGTACATCAGGTATAGTCTTCTCCCATGGTGATGAACAACAGGTTGTCACACCTACAACTGTTAGAACTGCTCTACATTTACCCAACCATGATGGGTACACCATATTCATTGGTGATACAGCCATTAGAGGTCTCTTTACTCTGATTGGCTATGAAGGACCTTTGGAGAAGCTGGGTCAATTGAAAAGGCCAGGTCTAAGGAAGGAGTGGAATTTCTACTTCGACTGCATCACAAGGGCCTTCTCCAACAAGTGCACTAACTTTGATGCACTTCCCCAAATGTCACAACAAATTGGGTATTCTCTTATCTATGATTTTGGCACTGTATTGTTAAGATTCATAGGTGATAGGCTATCTGCTGACATAAACACTATATACTATGCTAGATTCTGTCAGCTTATATTTAGTTACTGTTTTCCTAATATAGAAATAGAAACAGCTGATAGAATAGACTGTTTTAAATTGAATAAAAGGGCTTTCAAAGACCTTGTCAGCAGGGATGGTAAAAAGGCCTTAGTGCCTCCTTTTAGAGTGCCTGCACAGGTCAGGAAAGTGCTTCTTGCATCTATGACTACTGTGTATGGTGTACAAAATATTCAAGGAGCTATGTTGCAGGCAGCCACAGGGCAACCCCCCCTGCAGCTAACCCCAGCTCCACCACTCAAACACCACAAATACAATCCACCTCAGGTGCCTCCCAAAAGGCATCTATTGTAAAATCAAATAAGTCAGCTAAGTCTGATGCTACACAGCATGCATGACAAAGGACTTCTCAGAAAACCCTAAACACTGTTAGGGCAAAGGGGGTACAAGGGGGTCAATAGGCTTTTCAGCCTAAGAGAGAGTTGGTAGATGAGGCCACATACTCTGATGAAGAAGACAAAGCTCCTCTTTCATCCAAATTCAAGAAATTAAAGTTTGATGGACCCTTAACAGCAGCTGGAAGAAATGATGGTCAAGGCTCAACGCAAGGGCCAGTCAAGAAAAGGAAAAGGCTGTTCAAAACAGCTGAAATTGAGAAGAAAAAGGCTGAAGACATGGTGCCAAACTCTGATACTTCTCCACCAGAAAAAGAGAAGGCAAACAAGGAGTACCATGTTAGAGATAGAAAGAGCAAGGGCTATGAGGGTCTTCAAACCTCACCACTATCAGCAGGGATCAGGCCCACAAGAACCTGCATCTCAATGTGATGCAGCAGCCAAAATTAATCCTGTCACACAAGAACCTTCTGCTCAAAGGCCTGAAGAAGACATTGTCTTAACTGCTGATACTGGAAGCCTAAACTCTGATGCTGAATTCCAGACAACCAAGCTCAAATCAAAGCAACAAAAGAAAAAGAAAGTTGCTGGAGTCAAGCTTTCAGAAGTTCCTGAAGATACTCACTCTTCAGGTGAGGAAGGGGAGCCATAAGAACCTATATCTCAAAGGGATGTAGCACTCCCAGCACTTCCTTTCACATAAGAACCTTCATCTACAAAGAATGAATCAGACAAAGCAAAGACACCTGCAATGGTACTGGATACATCTGGAAAAGTCCATGCTACTGTGAAGGGAGCTAAAGCAATTCCAATTCATGAAGCTATTGTAGTTCCCCCTGTATCAATACTTGAAGAGGATGCACCCATTTCAGAACAAACTCAAGGTATAAACTCTGATAACTTATCAGCTTTTACATATCCTGATATAATAGTATCAGACTTTATCTGTTTTACTTATATTCTATTAAATACTGATGGATGATCATGAACAGTCCAATATGCGGGTACCCCTGTTTATGTGACTACAGTTCACTCTTCTTAGCCACCTCTTATTTCTGTAGGACAGTGAAATTTTCAGTAAGTTGTGAGAAAAGAGTAAGTGAAAAACAGAATTTTAAAAGAGGCAGGCTCCTGACCTGGCAAAAGGAGAGGTAGATTAGATAATGAGTTTAGTAGCTCAAGTGAGTAAACTCTGACTGTTGAAAGTCATGAGATGAGAGAAGTGAGGAGTGGTGAGACCACTTTTAAAAGAATATATAGATCTAAGATTTTTATTGTGTTAACTTGTAGGTGCTCAGAGTACTCCAGGAACATGCTCTGATTTTCAGGCTATTCAAATACATAAAACTAACTCTGGTTCACCAAAAAGCTGATATTAATCCTGCAGGTATAAACACTGACACTTCTTTGCAGTTGAATTCTTTTTCTTTTTTTACCTTCTATGGAAACACAAGAATATGTAGTCATGTGAATCTCCATTTCTACTGCAGCAAGTCCAACACATCCAGTTCTTCCAAATTCTCCAACAAACACTGAAGCTACAGTTGCAGTAGATGAAGATGCACTGTTAGCAGGAAGAAATGTTGATGCTGTTACTGACGACTTGATAAAGCTTCTGGATATTCCTAAAGGAGCTCAGGTAGTTACTACTGATGTTGTTGAAGAAGAAGATGTTAGTGTTTGTGCCCTAGAGATAACACTAATATGTTTTAGTATAAGACATATGGATTATTAAAGTTTATGTTCTATCGATTATTCCCTTTTATAATTTATTAACTCTTAATTTACTGCGATATAATG
>PHNY01121315.1:3526-14539 GCA_003724115.2 Anethum foeniculum | reverse complement strand
GTTGTTAATGATTGTTGATCAAAGATTTCTTTTGCTTTGAAAATAAAAAGCTTGATTATTGATAAAACTTTAAACCTTGTTATGTCATTTCCTAGTTTTGGAAATTATATTGAACTTCTGTCCAGGATCTTTGATATCCATTGATATACTATCATAGCTTAAGTGTTGTTGATATAGTTGCTTGCTGAGCTATTGGCTCTTCTTTCTTTTGTTATCTAACCACTTTCAGTTAAGCTTGAAGATGGTGAGATTGAAGCAGACCTCTAGGAAATCATCCGCTAGGAAGTCTGTTTACCCTGGACCTTATCAGACAGTTGTATTTTGCTGTCCCTCAGGTAGGAAATCTGGGTAGCTAGATGATAGCTTCGGAAAGGGTGATTGCTTAGTAGTTGTAATCTTTGGAAGGTTATGTTTAACTTCTCATCGAAGTTTATATTTATAAAAGGGTTGTAATAATATTCTTTTGGTTGTTGTAGTTAGTTCTTATTTCATACGATTACCTGTTAAAGATCCTGTTAGTGTAAGGGGCCATGTCAGTATACTTTTATCTTTATTGTTAAGGTTTATGTTTGGTAGTGATTGGTGACTCCCCAATCTAGGCCCCTGATTGGGAGGGTATCAAAGTTTAGTATCAGAACTACAGGTTTTGGTCACTGAAACAAGTTAGGTTAGGTTATAATGTTATAGATTGATAGTTGTTTAAAAGTAGAGTAAAGTTATCAAACTCACATAAAGTTTGAGTTGGGTTTTAGGTTATAGTTTTGATCTTTAGTTTTCTATGTTAAAATGGCGTTAGATATAAGATAACCTGTTTTGCCTTGTATATATTATATTATCGTAGATGCCGGATACCAGCAGTGACGATAATTCAGACAGGACTCCACATCCTCCCCCATCCCCTGATACTTTATCTGACTCTCCCTCTGACACTTCTCCTATGGAGTATGATACTAAGTTTAATTCTGATTCTGATCCTATTTAGGAGGACCCTGATGAGGACCTTGAGGAGGATATAGATGCTGTTGATGTTGACATGGAGGATTCCCAGCCTAATTCCCCTGTTACTCCTAGATTTGAGCCTGAGTCTGACCTTGAGGATAACCCACCTTCTGATATGTCAGATTCTGTTGAGACTTCAGATCCGGTAGGCTCAGATACTGCTCCTATTGCTATTGGTTATTTTGAGGATTTGGTTTATGAGAGAAACAGGTTGTTGGTTCAGAATTTGGATAGGATGGCCCGTGAGTCTTCTCGTAGAGCTGATGTGATTGAGGCTGAGTGGGATGCTCGTATTAGTGCTATTGAGGAGTCATCCCGTAAGTGCCTTCAGGATAGACCTTTGGCTTCTAATGCTTTGGATGAGGCTCGTTATTTGACTATAGTTGTTAGTTGGGTTATGTCTGAGTTGAGATCTGTTCATGAGCATAAGGAGGATCTTTAGAGCTGTTGTGAGATTACGGGAGTGTTGTTAGAGCCCGTTTAGAGTTGTTCTTTCCAGCGCCTGTGTGGCTTGAGTAGTTTGGTTAGATGTCGGATTACTCATGTTATCTTTTAGTTTCCTAGTAGTTGTTGCTTAGCAGCTGGTGGTACTTGAGGGTTATTTTCATTTGATTACCCTTTCCTTTGACCATCAGTCGGATTGTTGTTGTACTTTCATTTCAGACTTTGATGTTGTACCTTAAAACTTTGACTTATCTATCCTATGTATTATCTTTCCTTAAACTGTTATTTACTTGATTGTCTTTACCTTGTTATAACTGTTTCCATATGATTGTAAACCTTGGTTCTATTGTTGAACTCTTGAACCTTTCCTTTGTACCATTTCTTTTTCATATACCATTGTTTCTTTTTGACCATGTTTAGTATAACTATTTGTACCCTACTTATATTTGCTATAATACCTATGTTTCACTTGGTACCCTATTGTGTTCCCTTTTCGTTTAACCAGTAACCATGAAAATAGTTCATAAAATGACAAGCAATTTATGAAATAATGTAAGGTTCATTAGAAACCTTGGAAAATAATGATATGATGAAAAAGGAATTTGAAAGATGAAAGGTATATCTACTGTTCAAGTATATTATTATGTTATTTGATGAAGTGCTTGTCTTTTTATCAGAACTATGCCGCCCAAGAAAAAGAGTACCACCACCCAAAGAACCACCAATGATAAGGGCCAGGATCCAGTTGATCCTAATTTGGTTCAAATTCTTTTACACTTGCAACAACAAACAGCTACTTTAGCTCAACGACTTCCCCAACTTCAGCAGCCACCTCAAAACCAAGCTCCGATAACCTTTAAAGCGTTTCAAGCTACCAATCCCCCTGAGTTTAAAGGTCGTGTTGATCCTATAAAAGCTAGAAAATGGTTGCGAGGTATGGAGAAAGCCTTCTCTATGGCTAGGTTAGGAGATGATTTGAAGACGGAGTTTGCGACCTATTATTTGAAAGCTGAAGCTAGTTACTGGTGTGATACAGCTAAGGCTGTAGCAGGTGATGGTATAGTCCCTGGGCAGAGATTTACAGAATTTTTTTTGGAGAAGTATGTTCCTGAATGTTTGCAAGATCAAATGGAGATTAGATTTCTGGACTTGAAGCAAGAGGATATGTCTGTGACTGAGTATGAAGCTAAGTTTGATGAATTGTCTAGGTTTGTTCCTGTCTATATGGATACTGATTTGAAGAAGGCCAAGAGGTTTCAGCAAGGATTGAAGTCATGGATTCGTAGTCGTGTGGCCTTATTTGAGTTAAAGTCTTATGTTGCTGTAGTGCAGAAAGCTCTATTGATGGAAAGTGAAAGTGAGACGACTAAGAAGGAGAAAGATAATAAGATAAGGATGTTTGGAAGTTCTGAAAGTGAATTTGGTCAGGGAAGTTCTAAAAGAAAGTTCAAGAAGAAGAAAGAGGGTCAGTTTGGAAAGAATAAAGGATTTCAGAGGCAAGGAAGTGGTAATAGACCCCAGTTGGCAAATCAATCTCAGAAAATAATTAAGCCTCCTTTTCCGATGCCGGAATGCAAGACTTGTGGAAAGAAGCACCCGGGTGAGTGTCGTAAGCTGAATGTGACCTGCTTCAAGTGCAATAAGAAAGGTCATTATGCCAGTGAGAACAGTAGTGGAAATGTAATAGGAAAGTCTGGTACTGCTTGTTTCAAATGTGGAAAGCAAGGACACTTCTTGAGGATTTGTAAGGAGCCAGTTCAGACGGCAAATGTTTTAAGATTAAATGCTCTACCTCCACTCCAAACATCTCAAGTTCAGTCTAAGGCTAGGACATTCAATATGTCAACGAAGGATGTTGTGCAAGATGCAAATGTCGTAGCAGGTACGCTCCTTGTGAATTCAGTAGAGGCTAAAGTGTTAATAGATTCTTGAGCTACCAAGTCTTTTATTTCTAGGAAATTTGTTGATAAGTTGCAATGCGAAATCCTTCCCTTAGAACAAGCCATGGTTATAGAAGTAGCTAATCAGGATAGAGTTCCTGTTAGCCAAATTTGTCCTAATTGTGTTATTGAAATAGAGAGTCGTCAACTCTTCGCAAACTTGATTCCTTTCAAGTTAAAAGAATTTGAAATTATATTAGGAATGGATTCATTGACAGATTTCGACCCTCATATTGAATGTAAGAATAAGAAAGGGAAGCTTAAAGCACCAAATGGAGATGAAGTTGTATTTAGAGGAAACAGGCAAGAAAAGCACTTTTTGTCGATTATGCAAGGATGCGAAGCTTATTTAGCGCATGTGGTAGATACGAGTAAGGAAACCCTTGAGATTGAAGAAATTCCCGTGGTTAATGAGTTTCCTGACGTCTTTCCAGATGAATTTCCAGGATTACCGCCCGATAGAGAAATTGAGTTTTCAATTGACTTAGCTCCTGGAACGGAACTAGTATCAAAGGCACCATATTGAATGGCTCCAGTGGAAATGAAAGAGTTAGCTACTCAATTGCAAGAACTGTTGGAAAAAGGAGTCATAAGGCCAAGTGTGTCACCTTGGGGTGCACCAGTTCTATTTGTGAAGAAAAGGGATGGAAGTATGAGGTTGTGCATCGATAATCGAGAGCTTAATAAGTTGACAATCAAGAATAAATACCCGTTACCGAGGATAGATGATTTGTTTGATCAATTGAAAGGAGCGAGTTATTTTTCAAAGATTTACTTAAGATCTGGATATCATCAGCTTAAAATTAAGCTCGAAGATGTTCCAAAGACAGCATTCAAGATGAGATATGGATATTATGAGTTTCTAGTGATGCCTTTTGGTTTGACAAATGCTCCTGCAGTATTCATGGATCTTATGAATAGAGTTTTCAAGAAGTACTTAGATAAGTTTGTGGTTGTATTTATTGATGACTTCCTGATTTACTCCAAGACAGAAGAAGATCATGCAGAACACTTGAGAACTGCTTTAGGAGTGTTAAGAAAGGAGAAATTGTATGCAAAGTTCTCTAAGTGTGAGTTTTTGTTAAGAGTAGCTCAATTTCTTGGACATGTGGTTAGTAAGGATGGAATTAAAGTTGACCCTGCAAAGATTGAAGCTGTGATGAATTGGGAAAGGCCAAGAACCCCAACTGAAGTTAAAAGTTTCCTTGGATTGGCAGGATATTATAGAAGATTTGTTCAAGATTTTTCAAAGATAGCCACTCCAATGACTAAGTTGACAAGGAAGAATGAGAAGTTTGAATGGAATGACAAGTGTGAAGAAAGTTTCCAAGAGTTGAAGAAAAGATTGGTGTCAGCACCAGTATTGGTTTTACCAGATGATAGAGGTACTTTAGTGATGCATCTCATAAAGGATTAGGTTGTGTACTGATGCAACATGGAAAAGTTATTGTGTATGCCTCAAGACAATTGAAACCCCATGAACAAAGATATCCTACTCATGACTTAGAATTGGCAGCTATTGTGTTTACGCTTAAGATTTGGAGGCACTACTTGTACGGAGAAAAGTGTGAGATTTACACGGATCATAAGAGTTTGAAGTATACCTTCACTCAGAAAGAGCTTAATATGAGACAAAGGAGATGGTTGGAATTGATAAAGGATTATGATTGTACTATCAACTATCATCCAGGAAAAGCAAATGTTGTGGCAGATGCCTTAAGTAGAAAAGAAATATTGAATTGGCTAACTACTACGGATGAATTGGTTAGAGAATTTGATAAGTTGGAATTAGAAGTGATGGTCCCAGACTTGAAGAAAGAAATGATGTGTATAATTACTTTGCAGTCTGAGTTGATGGAAAAAGACAAAGAGATGTCAAGAGCAAGTAATGCTGAATGAAAGAAATAGTTTGTCCGGAGAAGAAGTCCAGAGTCAAAAGAATAATAAAGGTATTTTGAGAATTGCTTCACGTATTTGGATTCCAAATATTAAAGAGCTGAAGGATGAGATTTTGTATGAGGCTCATAGCTCGAGATATTCTATTCACCCTGGAAGTACAAAGATGTACAAGGATTTAAAAGAGAATTTCTAGTGGCCTAATATGAAAAGAGATATTGCAGAATGGGTGAGCAAGTGTTATGTATGTCAAAGAGTAAAAGCAGAACATCAAAGACCAAGTGGTTTGATTCAACCATTAGATATCCCTGAGTGGAAATGGGAACACCTTGCTATGAATTTTGTAGTTGGATTGCCCAGGATAAAGGCCAATCATGATGCTATATGGGTCATTATTGATAGATTGATGAAGTCAGCTCATTTCTTTCCAATCAATTAAAGATATTCCTTGGATAAGTTGGTTCATATGTATTTAAAGGAGATAGTCAGGCGTCATGGAGTTCCAGTATCCATTGTGTTGGATAGAGACCCTCGTTTTAATTCAAGATTTTGGAGAAGGTTTCAAGAACATTTGGGAACTAAGTGAAAAATGAGTACCGCATATCATCCACAGACAGACGGACAAAGCGAAAGGACAATTCAGACTATTGAGGATATGTTAAGAGTTTGTGCTTTGGATTTCAAAGGAAATTGGGATGAGCATTTACCGTTGGTCGAGTTTGCTTACAATAATAATTATCACGAGAGCATTGGAATGCCCCCGTTTGAAGCTTTGTACGGAAGAAAGTGTAGATCGCCTATAAATTGGAATGAAGTTGGTGAGCATAAGATTTCAGGCCCAGAGTTAGTCCAACAAACGAAAGAGAAAGTTGATTTGATTCAAAAAATGTTAGTCGCCGCCCAGGATCGTCAAAGGAAGTACGCTGACCCGCACCGAAAAGATAAAGAGTTTGAACCTGGAGAAGCAGTGCTTCTGAAAGTATCGCCTTGGAAAGGATTGTCAAGATTTGGCAAGAAAGAAAAGCTGAGTCTGAGATATATAGGACCTTTTGAGATTTTGAATCGAGTTGGAAAAGTTGCTTACGAGTTAGCCCTGCCGCCGCAGTTGCAGCATGTTCATAATGTCTTTCATATTTCGATGCTTAGAAAGTATAATCCAAACTCGAGTCATGTGATAGAAAGTGCTTAGAAATTAGACCATTAGAGATTCAGGTAGATATGTCTATTATAGAGCAGCCGGTTAAGATATTAGACCGACGAGAGAAAGTGCTTAGAAATAAGTCAGTGTCCCTAGTTAGAGTCTTGTGGAGAAATTCCTTAGTTGAGGAATCCACTTGGGAACTTGAAAGTGAAATGCTTGAAAAGTATCCCCATCTTTTGACTTAGGCTTGATTCTGGGGACAGAATCCTTTAAGGGGGGAAGTATGTAACATCCGGGAATTCGCGTACTGTATTATGAGTATTATATAAATAAATGTGAAATTTTGTGGCTTTTCTGAAAATTTTTGATTCTATAAAGTTTATGTGAATTATAGAATGAGTATAAGATCATACTTGTTCCAGTTTGATAAGTCATATGTGACCTATGATATGTGAAGGAGCGATAAGTGGATCCGTCTAAAGTTAACGATTGCGTGTTAGAAAAATTTCTGATTTATTTGATAATGGTCAAATAGAAATTTGAGAAATATGTGGAATTGAAGCTTCTAGTATAAGCTTGTATGTTACGTGTTAAAATGTGCCTACGTGTGCTACGTATGTGGTAGAAATAATTGCAAATAGAATTAAGTGTTTTAAATTGTATTTTTAAATGAAAATATGGCTTTTCTAGCTTTTAGATATTCATGTAAAATCATGGAAATGTCTTTTTAATTATATTCATTTTTATATGACTTATAGAAAGTTATTATAGACTTTATAAAAAAGTTTCCAAAATTTATTTTGGCAGTTTTATATTTTAAATCGAATTTACAAGCATTTCTGCATTTACCGACTACTTATCTTGTAAAAATCATATAAAATAATCTAATCACTCAAAAATTATTTTAAAAATATGTGCAGAAAGATAATTTCATCCTCTACATTTTAAAAATAATATTTTAATTTTTCTCCACTGTTTTGGACCAGTTTTGTATTTTATAAAATGTTTTTTAGCTTATTAAATCAATTTTTAAAACTAATTGGTAATTGTGAAATTACCAAACTGCCCTTGGCTATTTTAAAAGCTGCCAAGGCAGCTCTCTCTCCCCATTTCCCTTCTTCTTCCTCACCAAATGCTCCTCTTCTCTCTCTCTCTCTCTCTAAACATTTATCTTTCTAGTGCATGCAACCTCCAAACTTTGCTATTTTCTAAATTTTTAATCATAATTCTACTCTACATCACTTCCTTGTTCATTATGCAACCTCAAAACAAGATTTCCAAAAGGTGTTTTAAAACCCTTATTCTCAAAGCTTTGTGTTCTAGTTGAATGATTGGTGTGTATAATCATTTAAAGTGATTTAAGGAGGAAGGGGGTAATAGTTTGGTGAAGAACACCCTTTGATGGGGTTCCACCATCACTACCACCACTGGCCGTGACCTCCATGGGAGCCGGTAGATTGGTTTTTGATTGTTTGTGATTTGTATGAGTTGATTAAATAGTTTTATGAATTGATATGTGTCTAATTGTGATTGCATGTCAAGATTTTCTTTTGCATGTACAAAATTTTATTGTTTTAAAGATTTTCTTTTAGCTTATTTGAAAATATGATGATCTAGACTAAGACTTGGTTTGTTGAGAGTTGGTAAAGGATTTATACATGTGAATATGCTAGTGTTAATTAAGTGAAGACTATGTGATATGCATGCTTGAGTTTTTGATTTTTGCCTAATTCGTTGTCCTTTTTTAGTTCAAATTTTTGGATTAATTCGAAGGAAATAAGTTACTTGCTTGTAATATGAAATCTTGGCGCTGTGATGATGATATGGTATTTGACTAATGATTAAGTAAAGGTTTAATAGATTAGTAAAGATTATTAAGATGTTGGTATGAATTTAAAAGTTGATTTTAGTAGTAGTAGGCTGAAATTGTGAAATAAAATAGAATGGTTGATCTTACGTGTTTATATGCATTTGATATCCTTTGAAATGGTAGTGGAGATAGAATAAAGGATTTCTATAATGGTTGGATTAAAAATGAATTTTTGAATGTTTTTGAACCCCTTTTTGGTTCGAATTTCTAAGAAATAAAAAGGGTTTGAGTTAGTTTAATTTTATATAATCTTGCATGCTTGATTTTATGGTCAATTAGATGATGATAAGATTGATTACTTGATGCATGTGCTTGATTATTGACTTTAAGTGATTAAGAAATGAAGCATGCTAGGTTCTTGATTTTTTTATTTAATTTTTATTTAAATTTTTGGTTCGAATTATGATGAAATTCGAAAGGGATGAAAATTTTATTTGATTTTGTATGATTTTTGTGCTTGCATGAGTGCATGGAATTAAATAGATGATTATTAGAAGCATACTAAGGTCTTAAAAATGATTTAAGGGTTTTTATTTATGAATTTTGTTTAATTATTTGTTTAATTCGAATTATTGGGTTAAAAATAGATTAAAGAGATTGTATTGTGATTGTTTAAGTGGTTAATGACTTTAAGATTTGATTATAAAAGAATATGAGTGCATAGGAAGGCTTGTGTAATTTTTAAAGTTGATTTGGTCTCTTTTTAGAATCTTTTTGGTTCAAATTTTGTTAATAAAAAGGAATAAAAATTTATTTTGTAAATTGCAAAGTTGATTGATGATTAGTGATAATGTTATCTTGATAATGTGATATGACATGTTTGTCATTATGTTTAAATGATATGAACTGGTTCAATTTAGAGTTAGTGAGCTACTTTAGTAATTAGTAAGTCAACTTGTATGTGTATTGACAATATTTGACTTTGTTTGACTGATATTTTGACTAGTGCATAGTAATTGATAGATTATGAATTGGCTTTAGTACTTGAATGAGATCATGTGGTTCATGATTAATTGTTTATAACATGAGTGCTATAAGATGATCATATATGTAAGTTTGCGACCAGAGTGTTAAGTGATTGTTTGGCTTTAACCGTAAGTGGTCATAAGTGCTAATATTATGCATTGCTTGTTTAAATTAGAAATATGAGATGATTAGATGAATAGTACTGAGATTGTGATTAATATGAGTATGTTTTGTATGATTGTGATTGGTTTTGGTGTCGATTTAAAATCGACTAGTTGGTCAAAATACAGGGGAGATGTTGTCGAAATTTCGTTAGGATCCTTTATGGACCTAACATGGTTAGCACTTTCTTGTATTCTTATGTGGTTAGTAACTAAACGATCTTCGATAACTTATTTTCTTAAACTGTTTTACTTAAAGTTTAAAAGATAATTTTACAATGATAGTGAAAGTCAAAGTTAAGCGATCATGTGGTCAACAGTCATTTGACTTCACTTGACTTGAACTAGTCAAGTAAGACTATAGAGATGATTTCAAATGACTTTTCAGTTTTTTTTAAACCTCTATTTTCTTAAATGGTCAAATATTTTTCCAAAAGAAGTTTCTTTTCAGAAAATGAAATGTCTTTCAAATACGTTTTCAAACTTTAAGTCGAAAATCAAATAGTTACTATTATTTGTGATACGTGTTATGCGGATAGTACTATATGGTATGTAGTACTTATAAGGTATATTTTGGGAATCGAAAAAGGGTAGTTTAAAGTTAGACGTTCAAGGTGAACGTCGAGAAATATTAGAATTATTTCTGAAGTAGTGTCTTTACTCGTGTAGATATAAAGAGTGAGGACGCTTCTATCGGAAAAGAAAAGGATAAGCTTGAGATCCAGTGAAGTAGGTTGCTAGGCAGGAAAGCTTGTGTAAGGCAAGTGACAGTTCCTGAACCATATCTTTTATTCCTGCTTACCTACTTTCAGTCATATATTATGATTCTTTAAAGAGCATGTTGCGTTATGATAGCTTATTCCTGTCCTACTGTTAATGAATGATCAATGAATTGAATTAAAAATGGAACCATTACCCTGTCCTTTTTTAATACCTTGAAAATTGATAATACCTATGCTTGAACCTTATTGCAAACACTTTCAATTAAAAACCTTGTTACTTGATAATACCCATGTTTGATTACCCATTGCGAACTCTTTTATTGATTACCACTTTGTTTATAATACTTATGCTTGATTTCCCATTGCGAATCCTTTTATTGAATACCCTTTTTGTTGATAATACCTATGTTTTTACCCTCATGATTTCCTTTACTTAACTCTTTACTTATGATTAATACTTATATTTGATTCCCTATTGCTATCCTTTTTACTTGATACCTATTTCTTTGAACTTATCATCATTTAATGCTTTTAAAATGAACTTAAATATGATTTCAGACTTTCACGAAGTCTTATTTCATCTCAAATGTTTTGGTAATGTTTTAAAAATGAAAACTGGTTTTAATAATTAATATAGGAACTCCTTATTAATGGTTTTCTTTATGGATTCCTATAGATTGGAGGCGTAAGAGGCTGAGTGATGCCGGTCCAACAATTTTTATTGTGGTTAAGTTAATTATACTAGCAATGGTAATAAGTCTAGTTGACTGGTAATGAGACTAGTCTAGGGATCCCATAAATAAAAGTCCAGAGGGACCTTGTGTCCGGTATGTGGACATTACGTGGCTGATCACCCGTATTGTCTGATCGTTAT
>PHNY01121271.1:0-11993 GCA_003724115.2 Anethum foeniculum | reverse complement strand
CGTGTAGTAGTCTGCTCTTCAGATTGACTCCGTGTTCTTGCCATGGTTGTTGTAAGGTTCCCACAGACGGCGCCAAATGTTGTGGAATAAAAACTAACGTTTCGTTTGTGATTAATGCTAGGGTTTGTGAGCTTCGAGCTTGAATGGTTGCACTCGTGTTCGAGACTAATCGTTCCTTACGAGATGCCTACGTATCTCTGTATTGTAGAGAATCAAGCCAAAAACGTAGTTCTGAGTTGAGGGGTGTGGCCCCTTATATAGGCGTGGAGCCTAGGGTTTCAGATTAGGGTTAAGAGTCTTGGTAGACAAGTCTCCGTGTTAGAAGGTAAGTATGACTCTTCTAGTCGGTGGATTCTAGATCCTTCCTTTGAAGAGGTCGTTTCCATGTAGAACATCGAATTCGGGTCACGTTGACAATCCTACGACATGGACTGCTTCATCCATGTCCGTGATGGGCCTTGGACACGGTCAACCTCGTTCGTGTCCGTGACTGGGCCTACGACATTAATTTCCCTACATAATTAATGCAACATTAATTATGTCTTTAGGACTTTATTTTATTTACTTTTTATCCATATCAGTTATATTATTTTATACATTTTGTTTTAACAAGATTTTTTTATACATTTTATCTTCAGATGTACCTAAAAATTATTAAGGTTATATTTTTTATATAATTTTTAATTATATTCTTTTTTTTAATTTTAGATTGGTCATCTATGCAATACCACATATTCGACGCACAAAATTAGGGATCATATACATTTTGTAAATAGAAAAGACAATTAATTTTAGAAGCATTTTTTGAAAAGATATGACTTATAAATGTATATGAATATTATTTATTAGATCAAATTTATTCATATATTATATAAATTTGAAATATATTATTTGAAATATAGTGATCATTCGTTTGTATTTAAATAGGGCCTATAAAGACTTAAAAAAAATTATTCATTAATGCATTTAACGAGATTATTTATTAAACTCATTTGTCCAAGTCGGGATCATAAAAAACTATTCATTTATCGAATTTTACTATATATTTTTTATTTTTAAAATAAATATTATAATTTACAAAAAATATTTAAAATAACATTTTTAACTATTCCATTAAAAAACATGAAATTGTTTGCAAAAATTCAAGTATCATATAGTTAAAGAATATCGCTTACTGCTGGGAAACCAAAAAATAATTAAGTATCATATAATTTATTTCTTTAAAAAAATTTGGAATTTGATTTTTAAAAATCGAATTATTTTTTGACGAACAAATAAAAATCTAACTTTTATATAATAACACATATTTATTTTAAAATTAAATATCATTTTAGGTCCGAACTCACCTCCCCCTAAGTAGCAAAGACCATCTCTAATGTACAACACCTCACCTAAAATAGTAGTATAGTTTTACACTATTTTAATATCCAAATTATACTACTAATGAAATCAGCCTAAATGTCTATGAAAAAAGATGATATGCTCGTTTTTACAAAAGTAAATATCTTTCTATATAATAAAGTATGATAAAATATAAAGGTTATTTATTTTGCTAACAAATACATGAATATGGTTAAAATTTTGAAAAATACCGAATTTAATGAAATATATTTCTTATAGCATAAAAAGTTTAAGTATCATATAGTTTGTTTCCTAAAAAAATTTTGGAATATTATTTTAAAAATCAAATTATATTTTGACAAATAAATGAAAATCTTCTTCTATATATAATAGGAGAACACATGGGTTATTTTTGAGCAAAAAAAACCCTTGTGAAATTACTAGAATGCCCCTAATATTCCCAGAATTACGTCTGTGCCATTGTTAAAACTGTTAGTACTTGATTGCATCGAGTTTGGTATACCAACCCATGATGTCTACAGATAAAGGCCTGATAAGAAAAATATGATTGTTTCTATTAACATCTTCATGATTGTCAAAGAAAACAAAGCTTAATTATTCCTTATTTATGGAAAGATAGTCCACTCAACCGGTGCCATCTATTCGTTATTTCGCAGCGATTCTCCAATTACGTTGCAACGCTCTGCATCAGTCTCGATTTGGGTGTTTTGACAGTTTTAATTTGGGTTTTTTGGAAGGGAAAAGCTTAAGTGTTAAATTGGTAGAAGGGACACAGAGGAGGGATTGAGGCAACATATTACACTTCTGAAATTGGGTAACCTAATCCGTTTGAATGAATTGTAGTTGTACGTAAATGTTTAGATGCATTGTGGTTGTTTGTAAATGTTTTTCTGGGTTTGTCGTTGGTGTCCTCTACTACCCGAAGTGCAGTTATTACACGTGCATTTTTAGCTTTAGCAGTTAACATAGTCGAAAGCCCTTGTATTGGGTTAGGAATCTCAAAAAATAATTGGAGTTGTGAGTTCTTTAGTATTATCAGGTTTGCACAAGACCTTGATTTAAAGTTTACATATTTATTCACTTGAAGCATACAATCAAGATTGAGATTAAAGAGACTTAAAATAAGATGAGACTTCATTTTACAAGAAAACAGAGAGAAATCTCAGGCATAGAATATAAAATATTGTGCTAATTGAAAAAAAAAAACCAATAGTACTGAACTACTAATATGCAGCAACCAATAGAAATAGTAGGAGATGAGATTCATGGAGCTTTAATTTTCAATGTTTGGCAGAATAGTAAACGTGCTGACAACTATCCAGGGTCTGTGGCACGAAGCCTTTTGTTTATGGACCAGACACCGAAGAAAAGGGGTCGGCCCAGAGTATTCCGCACCAAAGATGTTGTGGAATTATAGAGATTATTGAAGAAAAAGAGTAATGATTCTCGAAGGGTTTTTAATGGTAAATCCTAGCAATAACTTCATATGTAATGAACTAGATATGTTCATTTAGTAATGGTTTTAATTTCAGTGGGCACGTCCCCGTGTGGAAGCTCCCAAGAAGTTAATGGATCACCGGCTAACTATGCAAGAGGTAATGAACTTAAGTGTGTATTATTTGGTCCTTTTTCAAATTGATACCATGCTTGGAGATTTCCCCAACCAGTGTTACTCTGTTAATGTAACTGCCTTGCCTTTTTTGCTTCTAGCAGGTGAACTACCCCATCAGGCCCATGTTGGCATTGCCTCAAACGCAGTTGTGAATCCTAAAGATAGTGTTGTGCATGGTGGCGCAAGTACAAGAGGTGTCAACTATCCTGTGTTGTTAATGACCCTTTTTCCCAAATTTGTTGCTCCTTTCATTAAACTATATCAACTTTCCTGCTGCGTTTTTTTTTTTAAATAGAAGACGGCCCCAACCATGAGTCTGTCAACTCTCCGGGAAAAGAAGCTGAGGAAGTTGTGAATGCAGGTGGGGGGTTGCAGCACCAAAGGTAATTTATACCTTTGAAATATACTTCATAATTAAGTAATCATTATTCAGTTTAGTTCCTTTACTTATGGCACATAGTACAGTTGTGATGAATGTATCTTAATTTTAGTAGCTTTACTAAAATTGTGGTATGTACTAATGTTATGATACATAAACAACAATAAGAAATATATTTTTTCCCTATAAAGAGTGAGCAATTGGTCAAGTGATAAATGTAGACAAATGGTGCAAGATATTGTTTCTGTTATCTTTACATATGGTCATTTTTTAACATGATGAGCACTTTTTATGCTCAGTATTCTTAGAAGACTTATATTCTTATTGACATCAGTTCTTTTAGAATAAATTTTTAAGCCAAATAATCCAGATTCCAGATGTCTGCACAGAGTCTGAATTCATGGCTGAGTAGATAGGTAGAGTTTTGTGTTATTCATTACTCCTACTGTTTAAATAACTGATTCTTTTTTTCCCCACACTAATTTAACAATATTTATACTATAATTTTTATGTTAATTATTCTTGTGTTTCTTCCACAACAGATATTCGAGATAGTATATCATGTTAGCATGTTACCATTTTTAAGTAACAAAGTATTTCCTTCTGCAATAATTATATCACACTAATAATACCACCCTTATCTGCTGAGTGTTTGTGGTTTAATCCCACCCAACCCCCTACCCCTGCAATGCAGAAAATAGATTTATTAGGCATAGATGCAGTTTCTTATTTGCTGACATTTGAGTGAGTTTTGTTTAATTTGGTCAATATAGTATTTTTCCTTGTAAATGTTTGTGATATTGTTTGGAAGAATCCAAAAGACAATTTAATTATTTATTTGTGGATTGTTGTGATCATTGATTTTATGAACCAGGCTAAAAACCACATCCTAAGTATGATTTTAAAAGACCAGTAATAAAAAAGATTAGCTCATAGGTATAATGAGCATCTACCTAATTTATGTTCATTTTAAAAATCACGATTGCAAATACTAATTCTTATATTAATAGCATCTTTGCACCTGCTGTATGATTAACAATGTTAACTCATTTGAGCATATTAGTGAAAAATGCAACCCTTAGGTATATTTGGATAACTCTCCAGCAATTGGTTTAAATAAAAGACGGCCCCAATCATACCCGATTTGTGTTCATTTTTAACCTCACAATTGCAAATACTCATTCTTATATTAACAACATCTTTGCACCTGCTGTATGATTAACAATGTTAACTCATTTGAGCATTTTAGTAAAAAATGCAACCCTTAAGTATATTTGAATAACTCTCCAGCAGTTGGTTTAAATAGAAGAAGGCCCCAATCATGGGTTTATCAACTCTCTCGCAATTGCAAACGAAGTTCAGGAAGGTGTAAATGTGGTTGTGAGGGAATCATACATGTATCTTAGGTTTACTGCTTTTACCTAAATTATGGCATGTACTACTATTATCATATATGCACTGCTTGGCTTTATACCTCTCACAAAATAGAGTTTTTTCAATTTTATTTGTATGAAACATCTATTTCTCCTAAGTTATATGTAATGTTTGTTGGTGAAAAATTGGTCACACGTAGAATCCAGACGGATGCGCAAGTTCATTGATCAACGAAAGAAAGATTTCCGTAAGTTGTTCTTTTAGTCTGCTTCTATGGCTTAGGGCCTTTTTTATATACTGATGCATTTCTGGGCATGTTTATTTTATGCCACGGGCGTACACAAAAGGGTTATTTCTAATACACTCATTATTTGGTATTATTCTTTCTGGACTACACACGTTAGAGGAGAGCAATGTGGTCCTGGACATTGGTAGGCAGGATCAGACATGTGATTTTTGTGTAGCACAGGTTTGGGCTGCAGAGTTTACAGGAAGATATGTAGGTACAGGACCAAAAGGGTATTCAATTTGTTGTAGCAAAGGGAAAGTTCAGTTACCTTTGTTGCGTCAAACACCTCCAGAATTAAGCCAACTGATCTCTTCTACTGGGATGCAGTCAACCATATTTTTCAACAAGAGTCGTGTTTATAACAACATTTTTGCATTTTGTTCTTTTGGGGGGAATGTTGATCATTCCGTAAATAATGGAAAGGGACCCTTTGTCTTCCGCGTGAGTGGGCGTACATATCATAGCCTTGGCTCATTAATACCGCCAAATGGTTTAACGCCTAAATTTGCACAACTATACATGTATGATGGTGAAGAGGCTGTGACCCATCGTGTTAACTTTTCGTCAAAGATGGGACAGGTGGATCCTTCTATTATTTCTACACTGCAAGAGATGTTGGACCGTGATAATGCTTTGGTAGGAATATTCAAACAGTTACGAGAACGATTTATAAATGTGCATCCCGAACCTGTTTCTCTTAGATTGTTGGAAAGAATGACAAGTGATGGCCAGATGGAGAATTTGTCGAGCAATAATGATTATGAGTTTGCTGGCCTTGCGTTTGCAAATCGTAGAGACATAGTTGCTGAGAATAAAAAAACTGGCCTGCAACATATTAGTGAGCTGCATCCCTCCTTCATGTCATTGCAATACCCTCTATTATTCCCGTATGGAGAAGATGGATATAGGACCAACATCAAATACCTTAATGTAAACAACTCTGACAACGGAAGGAATACTACAGTCAGCATGTGTGAATACTATGCTTATAAGACACATTATCGACTTCATGAAGGTCGAACATTGTTGCTTGGAGGTCGGTTATTTTTACAATTTATATTAGATGCTTGGTGCTCTGTAGATCGAGTTAGATTGCTCTGGGTGTAGACACATCAATCTATAATAAGGTCAGACCTTTACAACAACATTGTTGATAGTCTAAGGCGTGGTGATGTAGATGCCACAGATGTAGGAAAACGTGTGATATTGGCGTCGAGTTTCACAGGTGGCTATAGATATATGCAGCAAAATTACCAGGATTCGTTAGCCATTTGTAAAGAATATGGACATCCAGACCTATCATATGCATAACATTGTTTGTAATGAACAACATGGGTATAGAAAATAAGCCAAGGGACCCAATACCATTTGTCTTGGGTTTCAAATTTATATTCTATGTAGTTAATACTGAATGTAAACATTAAGTCAATGCTTCTATACTTCGTTATGAGCTTTAAACTTATAAGCACAATGAATCACACAAATTATTTTGGAACAGTTAGTTGATCATCAATGCTTAGTACAAAGAATAAGCTTGGTTTTTTAGAGGAAAATGCAAAGAATAAAATACCATTCACAATTATGCACAAAATGCTAAATAATCACTGTAAGAAAATATAAAGAAACGTAATACATAAGCTGGTTTTTTTAAAAGAATAAACTACTACATTAAATTAAAAATAACAGCCAGTGTAGCCATATGCTTATTTACTGAATGAATATGACCGTTCATTATACTGAATTGACCGCTTAATAGCATGTAATGAATTTTGTCTTGCTGTATTATTACTTCCTCGTAACCACACATATCATGCATAATCTCTACATCTGGTAAATAATGTAGAGATTAAAAAAATGTATTTTGAACTCAGGCCTGGACTTGAACATTTAATGGGTAGGAATATAAAACATGAAGTCAAATTTTGAATGTAAAAGTATATAATTTAGTAGTCTTCAAACACAGTGTGGTGATCTATATTATATTATCTTAAAAAAGGAAAAGAACGTTCTTATATTCCGAGAAAAATTAGATAAGATGAAAAAACTACCTTCAATAAATTAATTTTATTAAATGTCTAGAAACGATTTTTGGGAAATACCAACAAGGAAAGAATAGGTAAGTATAATTTAGGTTGGACATTACATCATTTTCTACGAACTGTGACCCTACTGCTAAACAGTATTACAACCATTGATGCGATCCCTACAGTTACAAGAAAAAAACAAAGACTTCTACACTTAAAAATTAACTTAGTCTAGAGGATCTATCATCAGCCTAACATGCTGCACACTTCCCTTACAACAGCCTATCCTTTTAGAGCAACAATGCATGGTATTTTAACCATGTGGCACACAATAAATCATATGTTCCCTTCCATTAACGATTGTAGTGCATGTACTGGTCTAAACTCTTCCATCGTTGATGAGGGTCAGTACAACTTATTACTTTTTCTTGTTATTATACTATTCACTTTCACATTGACAACATACATATACTTATAGACTCTTATATACAGCATCATGAGTATCGGTTGACATCTGAGTTTTACATTGTCATTTCATTGCAGTGGTATACACGGTTGAGTTTCAAAAGCGTGGCCTACCCGATGCTCATATAGTTCTATGGCTTGGTACTGCGGATAAATTATTAACCCCAACAGACATTGACGATGTTATATGTGCCGAAATTCCAGATAAGTTGACAGATCCAGTAGGGTACAAAGTTGTCTCACAGTTTATGATGCATGGACCGTGTGGAATAGCAAATCCTAAATGCCCTTGCATGTCTAATGGTGTGTGCACAAAACATTACCCAAAGCCTTTCCGTAATGACACAGTCGTGAATAGTGATGGATATGCCCAGTATAGACGAAGGGATACAAAAGCAACCGTGGAGTCCAACAAAATACACTGGGATAATAGGTAACATTCTCTTTAAGCATTTCTTTTCAAATTATCGTTCTTGGGTCTTCTTTGTGTGAACAACTCCATTAAGAGTCATTTCAAACTTTGGCATGTCAAATGTGTAGAGTACACATTCAGGTCTATATATTTCAAAAAAAGTATATTTCAACATAAATGTATAAAAAATCCTACCAGTTTTGTGAAAATTAGAAGTACTTGGGAAGTAACTGAAATCACATGCCAACCTAGGAAGCATGGATACTAAGGCTACCCAACCTATCCTTGTGACTGGGACACTTGTATTTTGTATTTCATATGAGGATATATGCATAGTTGCACATTCCAAAGTTTAAATTTCCTTTTCAAAATGGGTTATACTTTTGCAGTTGGCATTTCACAGTACAATGAAAACTTGATATATACCGAGATGCTCAATGAGTTCAATATCAATACCTTAAGCTATTGTTTAACTAGCTATTAATACAAGATGAAGACAAATTTTCCATATGATTTTAGTAGCCGGTGACGAGCTCAATCATGCGCTGAGAAAGAGATTGTTGCACCTCTCCCGCAGATTATGTAGGATATCATCGAAAGTACTACATTTTGTTATATACATTAAGAGAGAGCATGGGATGCTACTTGATAAGCATCCTAATGATAATAATATGATCTATGTGCTAAAAGATACCAGTATTTTGTTACAGTATAATTATTTATCTAAAAATATTTTTTATAGGCTTTTGATTATGAATTTTACACATATTAATCATAAAGAAATATAGCATGCACTTTTTATTATTCCAGTCAGATTTAAAATTAGTTGCTGCTTTTTGTAGACGCTTAGCACGATTATTTCACATATGGGCAAATAGTTGTGCACAAAGGTAAGGTTGGGCAAATAGTTGGATGACAAAGAACACCTCAAATGAAGAATAAAATTCATCCAATGACTAGACTTACATGTTAATATATATATATATAAGTTAGTGTTACGATTCCGTCATTGTGTACTTATATTTGAAAGTCGCAAGTGATATATATCATAAAACCTGAATCAGCTTTATTTCAAGCATGGAAGCCTTTACAAGATTTTAATAACTTATACGTAGAAAAAACCATTTTTAATTGTATAAATAGCATGCAGCTTGACATAAAGAATCGATATTTTACCAAAATGACAAAATTAAAAATGCAATATCATATCAATCATTAAAAAACTAAAACATGTTTCGCTTTCTAATAAACCTTATCACATTTTCATTAGCTACACATTTAACAAAGATGAACCGTAATATTAATGACTGAAAGCACCTTGTATATGGTGCTACACACTTGAACAAACATACCTTTAAAGACAAGGATGAAAACCAACATACTAAACCTAAGACTTTGCAACATACTAATAATATGAAATACTATGACCACGACCTTAAAATTTAAAACATTAGAAAATGAGACTGGTTGCAAGCCCAAACCTCAATTCCCTAGCTCCCTGCGGGAAAATGCGCTGAACATGTTTGCAATATTGCAAAATAAACAGTCTTCTGTTTCTTGCCAATTCTGAAGAAAGGAATTTGTTGTCAACCCATGATGTATTATACATGATGATTGGATATTGGACTGCACTATAACATCAGAAGCATCGACTCCTACCTGGATTTCTTGAAGACAACTTAGAGCCAAGACTATGTTTTATTTGTAATCAGGGTGATTGTAGATATCAAGTAAGCTGAGTGTAACTACCTTCTCTTTCCTTTTATAGAAGAAATGGAGGATGAAATTGCTAACAATTGATAAGAAATGCCCGCTCTGAGACAAATCATCCAAAGTTAATAAATGTTCCTCAATGTTCCCGACACCACGAATAAGATTCATGCATGGCATGTACAACATGGCATCTGGAATTTCTAGACGCTCGGCAATACGAAAAAATCGATGAAAATACTCAAGTTCTAAACAATTTGTTGTATTCCCATATTTGTATAACACACGTAATGGAAAATTATATAGCAAATCTTTTATAGCAGCAGACCTTTGTGTTTGTGACAAAGCAATAAAAAAATTATAAAAATCTTCAACACTATTGGCCACAAGTAACTCCATAAACCAAACAATGAAAACAGAAGGCAAATTTTGAATGTTTGTGTTTCCTGACATCATTTTCCTATGAGTTTACACTTTACACAATGTTGTTTATTGACCCCTAAAACTTTACTTGACTCTTGACAAACACTATGCTGCACCACAATACACAAATACTACCAAGTACTTGTATTTATACTAAGCTCAGAAGAACAGTTACAATTGTGCAACACTGCCTAAGGCTCCATGATTACGAACGTAAATGTATACTTTTAATATAGCATTAACAATCAATTAATCTATATGTTAGAATTCCAAAAGGCCTGATCTCATAGGTTCTACATGGTATATTCACTCTCCATTATTGGCGAATTAATATTATGTCATAATTTATTTATATTAAACTCTATTATTAGTTGTCATTTTACTTAACTTCCCATCCATTTTTTACAATGACATTGCTATATTAAATATTTTATTAAAATTTCATTAAAAGGGACACAAAATTATTCACACTTACAATATTTACATAATCACTTATAATTAAGGTTGCAAAAATTAGTACTCAATACTAATCGGCTTATGTACCGATTATGGATTAATCGGAAAATCAGGAATAAAGTGAAACAAAAGTTGGATATATTTTAGTATTTTCAAAGTGGCTTCCATAAAACTAGGGTCTAAATGTATCAAATACTGTAAAGTTTTCTGTACAACACTACTGACTACTAATTTGGTACTTAAACCATTTAAATAGAATATTAATTTCACTAAAAATATCTAAAATCAGGATATCACTAAATTAATCAAGCCAACCAAAAAAAAAGGAACAACCAACTTCCAAAATTCTTTTGCAATAAAAAACTTTACAATAATACCATATTTAGGCATAAAATAATATTATTGTTTTCATCAGCACATGAGACGTCCAAAAAGACCTGCAATCTGAAATCTACCTCATAAAATATGATGAGCAAATAAATTGTCTTTTTCTTTATTTTCTGCGAAACGGCTTAGAAATAATGATGTATTTACCCAGTATTATTACACCACTTAACTACATAATTATTACCAGCCTGAGAATTACATGCATCCACTCAATAAAGCTGCCTATAAGTTAAACTCCTACTGTCCCAGGTTCTTTCAACTTCTTCAAATTCATCCAATTCTCTTCTTTCAGAAAGATACACAATGTCACAATACATAATGTTATCCGCTTTGACACCACATTCAGAAAGTGCATCACTTCTTGTACGAGTTGGTCGAGTGTGGGAAGCAATCAACAAAAAAAAACATCATCCTGCACACCAATGTTATTCTAATTGATGAAAAGGTATGATTCCAATATAGCATTTAGCCTACATCAGGTCCTTTGCACTTCATACATCTTACTGTTTGATTCACTGTCTTCACTTCCAGCACAATATCTATTTTCGTTATGTTGAGTTGGTAAAGTAATATATTCCAGGAAAACCATATCATGGCAATTGTTAGGAACAATCAAAAGGAGACCTTCAAGCCGCTTCTCACGGAAGACGAGGTGTATAATATCTCTAATATTAAGCTTATGCCTGGACCTAAACTCTATAGAAGTGTTGACAGAGAAGAAATTCTAGGTCATGAAGTACCATATCTTAGTGCTATTGACGTAATAATGTATCTTTCTAATTACACATGTCCCGATATTGTATTTTCCATTAATCTATTGGCAAGACATAGTTATGCTCTAACTCGAACACATTTGACAGGTGTGATACAAGTTTTTGGATATCTTCGAGGAACAATAGACATGTATTTATTTTATTTGAAAGAATCAAAAGTAGAATTAATTGGATATGCTAATGCTGGATATTTATCTGATCCGCACAATATGCAACATAATTATTTGTATCCAATACAAATAGTTGTGATACTTTTAGTATTAGTGATATTATTTGGAATTTCTGTTCTAAGTAATCAATGCTCATTTCTAAAATCACTAATATTAG
>PHNY01121229.1:13503-24631 GCA_003724115.2 Anethum foeniculum | reverse complement strand
TAACTATGTTTGAAGTTAAATAAATAATTTACTATCTACGATACTCACATATTATGTGTGTGTTTAAAAACACATGTGACAGTTTGGTGTAGTGGTGTGAAGATGTGCATGTGAACGAAAAAACTTGAGTTCGATTCCCATGAACAACATTTTTTATTCCAAATATTAAAAACAGGGGGTAAGTTAGTCATTTTACAAATGAATAAAATGACTCATGAATATTATAGCATTGTTGGGCTATTATATATAGAATAGATAGATTTTTCACCATGTATTGTCATTGTTATGTTAAAAAAAGCGTAATGTTTGTTTTTTTTAAAAAAAAAAAAATAGTATAATGGTTGGTTTTTTTGCATTTTACCGACATTATTTTTTCCAGTCATCAAAATGCTGCCTCCGGAATAAAGAATTTATTTGCCAGTTGTATGCATGATTGGTAAGGGGGGGCATCATATATAGACTTGGCTGTGTTCATGAACACGTATCTTTCTTTGCTGAAGAAAGAAAGCTAGCGATCGGAAGCCGTAAGCGTGGACACGCTGCCACACTTTGGCTAGATTCAAATCTGTCAAATATTTTACCTGTGGTGTATCCCGGGAGACAAAGTAAAAAGCGCGTAACAAATCCTTATTAAGTAATGGCTTTTTAAGGGGGCCAGCTTACGGTGCGGCGAGTTCAGCCACCACCCCCGGGCCTGAGCTCAACTGTTCGAGCGCAGTGGTATTGCTTTAGTAGGGTCAGGCAGAACCGTTGTTACCCCATCAAATTTAACAGAAGAGAATTTGAGGCCGCAGGAACTCATTTGTTCCGAAGAAATCCCGAAAGAGGTGCTTTCAATACTAGTTGTTACCTTACACCGACATTACGTAGTAGTACGAATCTATTCTATTTCCAGTCTCAGAAGCTTTGCAGTTTTCTTAGCTTGAAACATCAAACATCTCTGTGTTTCTGCATATGCAACATCATTGGACTATTTACTGGATTAGTTCTTGAATTTCAAATGAGCTGCTGTGCCTAGACACAAATCTGGGCAGCTATCTATGTATATTCAACTCTTTATGGGAAGTTCTTAGGTTCAAGATGTTTATATATTAAGAGATCAGAATTCCACAAACATGAGTAGATCAATACGGAGTATTAAAAGCAGAAGTCATAGCAAACAATGGGATGTAACATGAAAGTAACAGTAGCACTAATATATGTTCTTCACAACGGGATTATTTACAGTTTACACTTTACAGAATATTCACAACTGTTTTACACATACATAGAACAGGCGCATACACACACATATATATACTTTATATAGTTAAGTTGCTGAGGAAGCAGGTTACTTTGAACAATGGGTTCTATGTACAAATTCTTCAACCCTGCATACATGGTACAAGCAAAATAGGTATATATGTTAGTCTTCTTTAAACCAAAAAGCACAAGTGTAGAAATGAGAATAGGTCCCCTTTTATGTAGCATTCAACAACTACGGCACCTAAAAAGACAAATGTACACCTGCTAAGCCCAGTTCTTCTTTGATCTGAATTGGCTGAGTTTATCCCGCCACTGAGCTGTAAAAGATCATTAAAACTCTTGTGAAGATTTCCAAAGACAAGATAAAGAGTTTATCTTGGACTTGGCCAATGTATTCGCTCGGCAAAGAAAGAAGCACACAAATAACAGTGTCCAGTATCAAACTAAATGTGGGATCAATACATTTAATTTAAAGCTTTAATTGGTCACTAACATGTTCAAAATGCAATAAAATCTGAACCAAAAGTGTCCTAAATAGCATGCTTTCTATTTATTTATTATTTTTAAGAAAATAAAGACTCGTATATACTTTATAGGACATAAGATATCGCTTCACATTTGATGTTTATCAAATTTAATAACCCTGCAAATTCCCATGATTTAACAGAGAAGCGTGAACCAGATAGAATCTGAACCAAAAGTGCTTGAAATGCAATAAAATCTGAACCAGAGGCGTCTTCAATAGCATGCTTTCTCTTTATTAGAAAACACAAAGACTCATATATACTTTGTAAGACATGATATTGCATTCACATTTGATGTTTAATGAATTTAATAACCCTGAGAATTCCCATGATTTCACAGAGATGAGTGAACCAGATAGATGAAGCATGTAGAAGTTCCAGAAGAATGCAGAAACTCACCAGCATCACTGTAGCGTTCCTCAATGGCAGCTTTTAGCATGTTGCGCACAAGATCAAATTCCTTTGTTTCAACACAAGGCTGGCCATTGGGCCTGAAAACATAGTATACGTGATAAGAAAAGAAATTATCAGCTAGAGTTCAATTCCTTCCTTCCCAAATACCGGGAAGGGTTATTTCAACTGCATGTTTTCTAATTTTATTGACAAGGAATATTGAGGAATCAGTGTCTTGATAAATCACAACATTCCTTTCAAAATTTTTGGGTGGAAGTTTTGCAAATCGCTGCATATAGTCACTATTTGGGCCTTTTGCATAGAATTTTTCGTCACTTTAGGCTAAACAATGTGAGCCATACCTGTCCAGTTCTGTGAATAGTAAGCCATCTGAAGAACCAGGCATTGAAATTTTTGCAGGCTCAATAATTTTCATTCCATCACTATATGCCAAAAACTTGTTTACTTGTATTGGCACCTAAAAATATCAAAATATAAGAAACAAAGGTTAGATGGATAGTCTTCGTTTAGGATTTAGAAATTGAATATGAACATCATCTCCTAATTAATGGTGTGACTAAAATGATCTACCCGCCTAACACCAATGCACACATGCAAAAAAATATGTGCATATGCATGCATATCCGGAGGTACCACTAAAGGGCTCTTAGCCTAGAGGCATCGGCCTCGTCCTATTTACGGGAGTTTAAGGTTCAAAGTTGTCAAAGTCAAGGTGGATGTGTGTGGTCAACTATTAAAAAATGAAAAGGTACCTTGCATCTCACTGCAATGTTGATTGCATCCGAAGGTCTAAGGTCAAAGCTAATATTTTCTGTTTCGTCATCTAACTGGGGTCAGGAAAACATCTGTCAGATAATCGGCTTCCCAAAACAAAATCATGAATGGACATTCATAACAAAATAGTAGTGTGTTTCAGGAATTTGCCTTTGTTAAGTACAACCGTGAAAAATATGCCTCATGTATTCTCTTCGTGACTCGGACAAGTTTCACCTGTATAACAAAAATGATTTATCAAACGAATTACGAAAATGTTCTCTTTTTTGTTAAATTAGATGATTCATAATTGTATCTCTAGCTCAAGAGCTTGAACTTGACACAAATTAATGAACTTACTGAATATCCCATTTTGTCAATCATTTCTTTAACTACTTGATACATGGTAGGCCTCGCCTGAGAAAAAAATCACAAATTTCAAATTTAAGTTTAAAAATTAATAATGAATCCAGAACATCAACTGACACCAGACAAGATTTAGTGATAGAAGTGATGCATACAATTTGGACGCTGCGCATGGCTGCCATGAGCAATGCACTTGGCATCTCCACTGCAATAGAAAGCAAGTGAATGGAAGCCGAAGAAAAAGACATTAATTAAACTTAAATTATTTATCATAAAAATAGAAAGAGAACACATCCCTATTTTCTGAAAGAAAAAAAAAGGCAACGGAAACATACAAACGATAATCGGGAGTAGTAGACCAGTTCCATCTTCCATTTTTAGCACAATTGCAGGATGAGGGGCATAATCAGGAAGATGACCTCCATGAGGGTTGTTATGCGCACATCTTAAATGCCTGCCATCTCTCATCTTGATCATGAAACCGTCGGCACTGCTCTTCACCTCAACTGTGTCGAAAAAGGTCAAACATGCACATCAATTATTTGTCATTGTGTTTATCATTTCACATATTAACTACAAAACGACTTCGCTCTAAACATGTCAGAATATACTGGTTAATGGAACCCAAAAGCAACAGCAACATAATTTTTCAACCAAGTTGCAAAACCTTGATTAATTCTATACGTTAACGTCTTCTGTGTAACCACTGGATTTGAAACTTTCTTCATCCAAATCTATGCGAAGGCTACCCAACTAACTTCATTAAGAGGTTTTCAAAAGATCAAGTCGCTATCACAAGCTTCAGCATTATCCTTCAGAAGTAAAAAACAAAGACAGAAAAGACTCTACGTTGCAGTTACTCAATGACAGTAATAAGTAACCGAATAAAGACCAACTTCCAGTACAGACCGTAAATAAAACTACAAAATACAACTTCAAATCTAATTTTATGCGTAAAAGCAAAGGTGGAATTCTATTAAAATAATTTCCATGCATGCGTTTAACTAAGAGCTCACCAGCTTCAACAACACTGGAGTTCACATAATCTGCATCGTTCTCATTAAAATTTTCAGCGGTACTACCATTACCATTGGATGATGAGCTGAAACTACACTTCACTACCTTCCCCTTCTGGAATCGCTGTTGATTGCCAACATTAATCCTATTTCCACTGAACGCTTTGAACCCCCAGAATCCACTTCTAAGAACTCTATTTTTCATTAGAGGTCCACTTACAGGTAGCATATAAGCTCCAGTTTGTTTTAAATGGACTGCTGCAGGGCAGATAACAGGTCCTTGTACGGAACTCATATTGTTTCCTGCAAATTTCATCAAAAAAAGAACACGATTAAAGTTTTTGTCAAGCAATAGTATATTGGATCAAGAGAAAATCTGGATGATATTAGCAGATATAACACTCTGCAACAAATTTTTATTTCTGGTTGCATACGTAATCAGGTACTAAAGTATCTTTTGAAGAAAATGCATTTAACAATTTTTTCTCTCAACTAATTCGATGTATCCGGTAGATCTTTAATCTATATATGCAATGCCAGTTACACTATCAACCATAATTACACATAAAAATATTGAAATTTACATTGAAACACTAGCATTAACATCAAATTATCATATGATACATCAGTAATCTAATTATACGAACCATGCATATGAATGTGATCTGTTCATATATCATGATCACATAGCTCAACATAACTACATAACTTCATCGATTTCTTTTAAAAGATCGTGCAAATTAAAATCAACCAAAACAATTAGACATATCAAATGACAGACCTGAAGATCACACGTCTTGTATAAGCAAGTTCAGATTTATAACCTTGCGATCAAGGAAGTATAGCTACTAAAAGATAATATATCGAAAAAGAGCACTCTATTGAATAATTTACATATGAATGAAGACTTGATTCCACGGACGTAGTTACCTAACAACATATCGAAGCAAACAAACTCAACAACTTGTTCGATTAAGCAATTAGAGTGTTCTTCAATCAATACATTTGTAATTTACATTATTAATCTAATCGTATCGTGTACTATCGAATAAGCCTACATATAACAG
Organism: Anethum foeniculum; assembly: GCA_003724115.2. NCBI lineage: Eukaryota > Viridiplantae > Streptophyta > Magnoliopsida > Apiales > Apiaceae > Anethum > Anethum foeniculum. Next base: position 19,246 of record PHNY01121229.1, on the reverse strand, counting down.
TATTGAAATGATCGACATACAAAACACTTAAAGTATCATCAAACTTATAATACAAGCATCCAAAATCTAACTACACGAAACAAGTACATGATCTAACAAAAAAAAAAAAAAGTCAATAACAAACAAAAACACTATGATCTGTTCAAATATCATCATCATACATACCTCTACATACTGAATTTCAAAACAAAATGATCATAATCAAACAAGTCAAATAAATAAATAAATAAAAACCTGAGATGAAAGGTAGTGGATCAGATAAGTATGATGATGATAAATAACAGGATTAAAATATAGAATTAGATGTGTATATACATAGTGTTATTATTATTTATGTGTGTGTATTGTTTGAGAAGAGAGTGAAGGATAAAGAGGAGAGAGGATTGTTGTGGTGAGAGGAGCAACAAAGGATAAGAGATTTTTTTAGAATGCTTTCTTCCCTAATACTAAATTAAATTATATATCATATAGAGTGAGTGATGTACATAATATTTTATTTTATGTGAAATGGATATTTTATTTCACATCAATAATTCTACAAGAATGTATTATCCAACTTTTTCTTCTTTACCTTTTTTTTAGGCTAACAATAATCGTATTTTTTATTGTATAATTCATTATAATAGTATTAATAAATTTTATTTAATTATTGAAGATGAGCCAAGTGGGATGGATAAAAACTTGCTGTTGTGGATTAACCAAGAATTTTGTATATGATGCGCAAACACATTTCTGGATAATGGATATGGTGTGTTGACTTACAGTTCTGGTATACAATTTCGTCTACAACATCATTTCATTTGTCATCCGGTCCATTAAATCAAAGCATATCTAAGAATTACGGTGAGATAGTTTAAGTAATGTTATTCGGGGTTTGAGTTCTCGCTTATTTTTAGATTTATTTGAATACAAAAGTGTATAAATTCAATTATTGAAAAGTAGACATTTAGGAATATCACCTTCTTTTATATGTTTTTAACTATTTAATGGTCAATTATGAGAATGAAATGACAAGAATATCCTCGCAGACGTGAGGCTGACAAACGTAGATCTCAATTATTTCAAGTTAGAATTCCTTGCAATATCCGAAGATTTCACGCAAAAAACATGACATGCATTCGAGTCCAGTACGTTGTAATTTGATAAAATTAAACATGTAAAGTGTTTGCACTAATCACATGTAAAGTGTTCCCACAAATCACATCTAACTCGTCACTATGAATTCATTTAACTATAAATTTTACAATTACAGATGTTGTACAAGCTTGGCATTCATGACAAAAAATATAGAAATTTTAATTTAGAGACTTCGAGGTCATAGTTCATAATGCCTCATGTAGAAGTACTGTCGACTTTTAAACTTCTTTTCCTATAAAATTTGATAATATCAACATTTCTCAAGTTGTTAACTCTCTCCCCAAAACTTACAAATTACAAATTTTCCGAAGAACAAATCTCCTGACAAAAACAAAATACACTATTTTGGCAAGAGAAGCTAGAAACACTATTTTGAAGTCTGCAAAAGCAATGTCAAACAGGATTCCGACTTTAGATCAGGGACCTGACAATTATCAACAATTTGGAAATCTGGGTGCCCACACCTGTTGCCCTATAGAATTATCGCCTCCAGGAGATTATAATCCAAGCAGGCAAGATAAATTTGAGTCCTTGCCTAAAGCCCAGCTAACCTCTGTCTACATTACACCTTCCCAGTATATTTTGTTTACGAAGTCATTCTTCAAGCATAAAACCTCATTTTTCTACAACATTTCTTTGTTCCACAAAAAATTTCCTGCAACTTCCCCTTGTTTCACCATCAACTCCCTCCCTGTACTCATTCTTAGCAAGACTTGTAGAGCATATTATCGCTTTATTATCAAGTAAAACTTAAACCTAACTTTGAATAATGGGTCTCCCTCCCATTCAAGGTACAACGTTCCACTATAACCTCCTATTTTTTTTCATATTAGCATAGTTCTCTTAAAAGAAAATCTGAGGCAGGCAATTTCCCCCTCAAGTCTACACAAAGAAAACTACGACTGAAGTATATGCAAGTTCTAATTCTTATTATAAAACTACAAATATTTATAACCTCCTCTGTTTATCTGTATTGGCAGAATCCAGCCGTATGCCATTCTCAAGCTGTATTGGCAGAATCCAGCCGTATGCCATTCTCAAGCTCCCTCTCTATCCAGGCTTCACTATTCATCTCGTTACCCTGGTCTTCCAATAACTTCCTTTTTGTAATTATATCTCGTTTCCTCTTCCTAAGCTCTCTTATCTTGTCAACATCTATCATAGAATTGCTGCCTTCAATAGAAACTATCTTGCAACTCAAATTCAGATCTGACTTTTCTCTTACTGGCCGATCTTCATGATCCTTAATTATCTTAGAGCTGCTGCCTTTTATGGAAACTATCTTGCAACTCAAATTCAGATCACACTTTTCTCTTACTGGTTGATCCTCACAATCTTCAACTACGCTGTCCGCGCTGCCAGAATCACTTGCCTGACATTGTACCTTTGCCTCTTTCACAGAATCTGGAACATAACTGCAGTCATTTTTTTCGTTGCATTTGGACAACACAGAACCACTGAGCCCAACACCACTTGCCATTGATACTAAAACGCCAGAATTGAGTGATCCACTTGGCGTGCCTACCTGTAGGCTACTGGCCGATGCTTTTCTAGTAACAGTAGATGAACAAAGGCTTGTTTCTTTCATAAAATCCTGAACTTCACAGGGTACTTGCTTTTTGTCGCACTTGGATGATACAGAAACTGATTCCTTAGGCTCTTCAGCATTCTCTGTAGTTTTTAAGACACAAGAAGTTGAAGTAACTGGACCATTTAAAGTGCATGATTCTGGGCTACTAGACATTGTCTTCTTCGCAACAGTCCTAGAAGCAGTCCCCTTGCCACGCACGGATTGCTGGGCATGTTGCTGATTTTGTTCAACCACTCTGATCATCTGTTGGACAACCTCTGAAGGAATGAACTAAACAAAGTTAAGACTAAAAAAACATGTTAAAGTCATAGTATCACACTACAGCTAATGGAAGAACATGTAGAGCTATAACATTTCATAGTACTCAGAAAATTTAAGGATTGACAAAGATTTTTAACATTTCTCAAAGAAGAAAAACAAACGGTGTGATCAATGACAGATTCCTGGTATGCCAATTATCATCTAGAAGGTCAGAGAGTTCCCGAATGTGTAACCCTGTCACACTGGAAGATGAGTATCTCTTTACCGGAGCAAGTAGTAGGGAATTTAGCAATAAGTTGCAATAAAATGACTAAGGCTTTTAGTACTATATCAGTATATCCCGATCCCATATTTGTAGTCCTAACGACTAAATTCCAATCCTGACATGTTGAGAAAGGTGAACTCCTAAAACTCCTATACATTTTTATAGAAGACTAAATAGTTTATTGAGATGGCATTTTTGTAAGACTGGGTTAGAATGGTTGACTATATCCAGACAATAGGTAGAACCACATTATGTAAGCAAATTTAATATGAAAAATCGATGTACAAATATGTTGAAATTTATTAAATTCGAGGTAACAACAATTTTGATAAATAGGCAACACAATACAATAAAAATATTAATGTGTAGCATCCAAAAGGTAAATGGAACCGTGGTATATTTTGCATTAGACCATTGATAAAAAGCTAAAATGCAAACTTTTGTTTGACAAACTACAAGGAGACCGTGAATAAAAAAACCACAACTCAATTAAGAATACAGAAGCACGCCTTCAACTTGGACAAACAAAAGGTGTACGGTTGAGATCTAAGACTTGAAGTGTCATGTACAATAATTTCTAACGAAGCTTTTATATTACATGCCCCGTTCTTCAATTGATTACAGAAAACGGCAAAAAGTAACCCAACTACACATCTCAAAATTTCCGCCCAACTAATAGATGATATTAAAAAAAATAAAAATGCATAATAAACTTGATCTCAGCAAACTTTACCTTCTGTCCTTTACTATGTGACAAAAGAAAAAAAATACTAATAATGAGAATCAATAAGCAGACCTTAGACTTGTACAAAACAAAAAGTGTACTGTTGAGATCTAAGACCTGAAGTGTCATGTATAATTATTCCTAAAGGGAAGGAAAATTAGGAAAAGGGGGAAGTTTAAAGATTTTATATTACATGTCCCATTCTTCAGTTGATTACAGAAAATGGACGTAAAGTAACCCAACTGCACATGTCAAAATTTCCCCCAAATGATGAATAATATCAAGAAATTCCAGGTTGTCTAAAAACCTCATTTATTACAGCTTCAATTAAATTGCAAAATAAATTCAATCTCAACTAGCTCTAATTTCTGTCTTTTACCATCTCACAAAGAGAAAAATACTAATTATGAAAATCAATCACTCCGGTAATTGAAACTTTCAATATCTACAGGTTCACACTCAAAGATACAACTCTAGTAAGTACCAGAGAATTTCACCAATAGATAAATCTTGTTCAGTTAAAGTTGTTGCTGAGATGTCCAAAAAAATAAAATAAAGTTTCATTTAAGAATGTACAAGATATACAGCCACCTGACACAGACCTTATCCAATATATAAATCAATAGCAACAGACCCTAAGATTCTCCCAAAGATCCTAATTTAACAGTTATTGATTTTACTGTCTTCAATCTCAGGACGTTATGAGTGGACATTGAGGTGCCAAGTAATGCCGAATACTTTTCAAAACAGGATGTAAATTTGCACAAGCAAACAGCAAAATATTTTTCTAAACACACACTTATTGCATGACAACCACCTCAGCCCACCTATATTGTGCACCATACATGTTTCTAGGGTTTAACAACGCTATCAACCATATTATACAATGTTTGCTAGCAATAAAAGTGAATGAATCATAGATAAACAATTTTCTTACATACTAGAATGTTTGCCTGCTTGTCATACAAAGATAATACCCAAAGCAGGCCCACTACCCAGGTAACATTTAGATGCACAGGATAAGCAAGCAAAGCAAACTTGCATATAAAACTAGGCAATACTCAGGGAAGGGCAAGAGGAAGAGAGTTTCATAGCCTGCACATCTCAAAATTTCCACCCAACTAATGATGAAAATATCAAGAAATTTTATGATGCCCATAGCCCAATACACATCATATATTATAAATTTGATCTCAACTAATTCTACATTCTGTCTTTTACCATCTGACAGAAGGAATAACACCAATAATGAAAATCAATCTTTTCGGCCAGGGCTGTCAATGGATCGGATTTGGATCAGATCAGCCTTGATCCATATCCTGATCCATTTAATTTTACCAGATTCGGATTGGATTTCAATCGGATTTTTTATAGCCCGATCCATATCCGGATCCGCTGGATCACGGATTTTCGGATCGGAGCTCCGAGCCGTTTATATTTATATTTTTTACTTTTGTTTATCACTGTCCCTAATGTTTAAGTTCCGAAAAGATAATGAAATATATTTATTCTTATCAAAACACTTTGAAATTAACACTCTTTGTTGATCATGATAAAAATGTGCATTTATGCAAACGAGTACAAAATATCAAATGCACAGTGATATATTATTATTGATCAAACTAACCACATCTAAGAAAAATAATCATGAAAAGATATGCAAGTCGCCTTTCAATTTTATTCCCGTCAAGTTCAATCTTATGTTATATTATATACATTATAATTATTAAAAATATTAAGTATTTTATAATTATATATATATATA
>PHNY01121191.1:0-10387 GCA_003724115.2 Anethum foeniculum | reverse complement strand
TATATACTAATTATAGTCATAAGAAAAAATTACTATAATTTCGAAAATATATTTCTAAAATTTATCTAAAAAATACAATATATATTTAATTTAAAATAATATTATTATACTGAAAATATTATAACTACTGTATACTGAAAATATTATTAGTGTATATTACTATTTAAATATTTTTTAAAAAATAAATTAAATATAATATTATTTTAAAATTGTAAAGTAAAACAAACAAAACATTAAAAGCAAAGGAGGGGTAGTTCTGGCATTAAAAGCTGGTGGGCCTCCCCGCTATGTTACAACGCGGCAGCTGCATTGTTTCATTGCGGCTGGTCACTGCCGTAATATTTCATTGCGGGAGTCCCAGTTACCGCAATGTTACATAGCGGTGCCCCGCTATATTTCATTGTTGGTTGGCTATTTAACGTTTTGGAACCAACTATGGCTCCTGAATTTTTCACTATGTGTGTGTGATGGATAAAAAGCAAACGACCGTTAATCATGATCATTAGCGGGATATTTTACAAATATTACTAATTTCAGATTCAGATTCTCTTCCTAATAATCCTCCACAATTATTTTCCCCCTTTTTTCCCCCAATTTCCAAGTTAGGGTTTCGTTTTCTTTTCAATTTCGAAATTTGAAAACCTAACTTGGATTCATCTTTTTACATATTTGTATCTATTCATTTTCCAATTCTAGGGTTTCCAATTAAATTCATCCGAAAGTCAAACCTCAATCATTCATCCGATTCGTATGTATATTGTATCTATAGGTGTTAATTTATAGATATGAAGCACGCGAAGAAGAAGCGATCACGTCCGTCGAAAGCGAAGCAAGTGAAAAGAGAGAATAAAATCGAAACGAATCGAAATGATGAGGAGGCTAGGGTTTTGAATTGTTTAATGGAGGCGTTTAGTTCTGTTTCGTTAGATGAAGCTAGTTTAGCTTATAAACAAGCTAATGGTGATGCGAATAAGGCTGCGGAGATTTTAGGTGGTTTGGATGATCAAGCTGTGTCGTGTTCCAGCGAAATGAGTGGGAGTTGTTTTAGTTCTGAGGTTTCGGGTTTCACTTCCAGTTCGGAGATTTTTGGTTCCAGTTCGGGGTCGGAGATTTTTGGTTCGAGTTCAGGGTCGGAAATGTGTGTGGAGAATAAGAGTGTACCGGTTGTTGGTGTGTTGAAGGCGAAACCAAAGAAGAAGGTTGTGGCTGCTACAGGAATGGTGTCTGCGGTTTTAGGAAAGGAGTATGTGAGCACGGGGACGAAGAAAGGGAAATGTGTTGGTGATGTGAGTCCGAATAAAGAGGAGTTGGAACAGTTTTTGTGTTCGATGCTTGGGGACGATTGTGAATTGAGCATGGGCGTGGTTAGAGATGTGCTTTGTGAGTTATATTTTGTTTCGATTTTTATTTATAAAGGAAAGTATGTTTGTTATGTAAATTGGGGGTTATTACTTTTAAGCTATAGTTTTGTGATTAGAGTATATAAGAAAAGGTATTAGACTGATTATATATGCTGACGTTAGTTTTGGTGGAATGTAGCGTGATATGAGGATTTACTTTATTTTTTCAATTTAAAATTTGGCAGGTCAGTGCAAATATGATGTTGAAAAGGTAATAATTATGAACTCTTTTTTACTTATTGATAACTGATCTTGGATAAATTTTCTATTTGTTTATTGTTATGTGATTCCAGTTACTAATCATAGTCAAGTGAAATGCATTTTCTTATGTATAAATTAGTATTATTTCATTGCACCTTAACTTTTAAGGATATCTTAAGTGGTCACTAAAGCGGAGTACAAATGGTATTCACCTTGTTCACGTTATTTATCTGCTATGGTGTTGATTGTTATTGTTACTAATAAACTAGACAATGCATGATCTTGCCTATCTTATTCATTACCAATACGTTCTATATAACCTTGATAATTTCGTGCTGCACAACTTTTTCTAAATTGAAGTTTTGTATATTTTTTTGGAGCTAGCAATTTCCGCTTCAATTATTTTATGCTGACTTTGGTTCCCTTGGTCGATTGTGTCTATACTCTATATTCCTCTCTTTTGCATTCTGTAATTTCCTGGGAATATTCACATTCTTTTTACCTTCTTTATTTGCATTATATATCCAGGTTAAGTTCAGTAATATGGTAAGTTGGACTGAACAGGGCCCAGATATTTTCAAATATGATGTTAGTTGTTTTTGATGTACCTGTACGCAGGTTCAAGTTCATATTGTAGGAAAACATCAAATCAGCTTAAATATGCGTTAACATTTAGTTTTCTCAGGCTTTGAGTGTATTGCTTGAATTATCTGCATCCTCCACCCAGCACTCAGGTAGTGGAAGATGTGCTGAAGATTTTTTTAACAATACAGAAGATACAGGATCCAATCTTGAATCTAGCGACTATGTAAGTGCAATTAGTTCATTAATCTTTATGATTTTGGGTATTCGTTCAATCTGTTTTGTCTAGTGACCTCGTCATCTTTGCAACTGAAATCTGATGATTATCGAGTAGTGGTTGCTGGTTTGAATTTCCTTATGATCGTGCTACTCTAGTCAGTCATGGATCCAGTTTGGATAAATATGTGTTTTAAAAGAGCAAGAACTAGTAATAGAATATATTTGTTCTTTTAAGTTTTAAATAATTGAGTTCCCATGTAGATGTTTTGAGTTCTGACATCTTGAACATTATTGGTTAATTGATGTAAGATTATGTATTTACATATATTATAACTTTTTCCTTTGTCTTCAAACACATCTCCTTTATTTATGATAACTTTCTAATAATTTGAGGTTTTTAGAAATTACATTTGTGATAGTATTATTATGCGATTGGCTTATGGAAATTGTTCCTTGGCATCTGAAGTGCAATGTATAACAAATTTGCATGACAGATATAAGGTTAGTTGTGACATCATTTTATTGAACTCCATACCACTGACATAGTTTGAAGTATAGTAGTTGTACTAAGATAGGAGTAACAATGTACAATTCTTATATGTTATCTGGTGATTATACTGATTTTGAAATGTGTACAGTTTATAGATAGAACATCTGACTCGACTTCTCATTCATCTGAAAGTGAACTTCAGGATAATGTGTGGCCTATGGGTTACAATAGCAGGTAATCGTTTTTATGTGATGCTTCCGTTTACAGTTTAATTGTTCAGTTTAAGGGCCACATTGTTCTGGTAATGGTTTAACTATTTGTTTTTTCTTTGTGTTAATAAAAATTGAAATTATCAAGAATAAGAAAAAAATGGTCTCTCTGCCTGTCTCTGTGAGAGGGATCTGCTTGTGAAGAATCTACGGCAATTACAAATATTGTTTTTTAGAAACTCTCAGTATCTGCTTTTAGAAAGCATTAGTTATTTTTGGTTGACTACTGTTGGGTATATATTTTATTGAAGTTTTACAACTGAATCTAGTTCAAGTGTTCAACCTTGTCATCAGTTCTACTTGCACTGATTTATTTAAATTGCTGCACAGAAAAATCTTATAATTAGCTAAACTGAACTTTGACTCTTTAACAATACCCGCTAAACTCTGTCGTAAGCTGTGCTGAACCTCACATTGGAATTCATGAAATAAAACGGTAATCTGAAATTATGATCTAGATTTTGAAGTCACTCCCCCTAATCAATTAAAGCCGAAGCAGCAGGCCAAAATCTAATCCTGAATGCAGATATTGGAAAGTCATTGTTGACATTTAGTATTAACATACTGAATTTGATTGAAAAAGAGTTATTTGGAACACACCTAAATACACCTACAGAACCACTTCTAGGAAACCTACTTTGCGGATGTTAATTAATATCAAGTACTGCATTTTTAATTTTAAAAGATAGAAGAGGTCAAGATGGGTGGTTACCAGTAGTAACTACAGCAGTAGCTTCACATTTATAGTTTATACTTTGTAGTGTGGCAGGGTAGCAACAATTATACATATAAACTTGCGTACTATTACTCCATTCGAAATTCAGCACAATATGTATTTGCTATTACTTTGTTTTGATTTTGGCTTGGGATTTAAATGTCTATTGTTTAGGGCATTAGTTTTGGTTTGGGTGTGCTTTTAACTAATTGGGGTGTAGACATAATCTACAATGTCCCTTTTGCTTTTTGAAAATCTGTATCACCTATCACGTTTACAGCTTAGGTTTATGTTGCATCTAAAATATGGCTGTGTAGAGTTTCATATGTTTTGTTAAATGTTGCAGGTCAGCTAGTTCTTTAGTATAGTGGCTCAACATACAAATTGGCCCCTTTTACTTGTCAAATATGAATAATATGAGCAGTTGTCTTGCTTTTATTTGATACCTTATCAATAATTGAAATGAAAATGCGCTGCATAGCTGTAAGTACACAACTTAAATCTTGGTTATATATTAAGCTACTGGACTTCATACACTGAAACCTATTTTATTCGAAGGGATTCTAATTTTTTTTTAATATAACGTATGTTGTATTTCATTTCTCAAATTCTTAATGGAAGAAAGGAAACTCATAGTGTTCTCTTTTGCTCGACTTACGAACTTTTGCTTGAATGAAATTTTCATAACTTGCCATAAATGTATATTTGAAGGCTTTATTAATGTTCTTGTCTGATGATGAAGCAGAAATTTGGCTTTGGAAGCCTTTAGTTTCTTCTTACATAAGCTTTGAAGCATAAGTTAGGAATTAATTTATGGTGTATGCCTCTGCAGTTTTGTCATACTTGGTATATGTAATTAACTGGGTGATTTTGTGTGTGAGTGTGTGCATGTGCTGCAGTAGGCGTTATTTATTATTGGGTGATAAAATAAGTGCCTTTTTGTCATTTTCATATCTGCACCAGGAATTATTTCAGTGCCCTTGTTGGTTCCGAAGCACCTGCTTCAGTTAGTGCTGAAGTTTCCGAATCAGAACTGCCGTGGAAGGTTTTGGAATCTTTGTTTAACACACCCAAAAGTTCTGAACACAAACCTGATACCATGAACTGGAGGAACGTGGTAAAGAAAATGGAAGCTCTAGGCAAAAGTTCACAGATTTGTACTTCTGTGGATGACAAAGAAAGGATGCATGCCCATGGTATTTTTATTGCTTGTGTTATTACATTGTGCTTTTTAGCACGTGGGTGCAATTAGTGCATATGAGATTTTATCTCACTGTATACACAACTAAATTGCACTTTTGGCTGCTATGGTTTAATGTTGATAATCGATCAAGGCGCGGTCTTAAGTTTTTTTAAAGAAAATCTCTGGTAATTATTGTCATCAAAGAATTTTTAATATCTCGGTACATATTCTTAATGCAGTAGAGTAATTTTTTATATTTTTTTTTCAGTTAAAGTCTGACCATCAACTGCCTTCATATGTAACGGCTGAAATGTTTAGCTGTTGTGACTAAGGTTTAATTGAGTAGTATGTGTTGCAGTTTTACTCGATATCTAGAGAATCACTTGTTAGTACTTTGACTACTTTGTACACCAATGCGTGATACTTTACGTACTGAAATACATAATCTTTTTTCACTAAACAACGGATTCTTAACGTTATTTTTTTGTGGTACAAAGAGGGAACGATGGATTAAAAAAAAATAAAAACAACATGATTAGCATCAAACTTGCTACATAGATTGATAGATATGGCTTAAAAATCCATGTCTATTTCCCAAATTAATCTTGTACTTTGGCGATCAAGATTTATGATTGGTTAGGAAATATTGTGATGGGAGTTGAAATGTTTTTAGCTTGGAAAGTGTTTTAGGCTGTTTGAAGATATTAGTTTAGTTTTTTATGTGAATTTATAGAAAAATTAATTGAAATTCGAGTCTAGTTGATTGACTTTGTTACCTTCCAATTTCAGATCCAAAACTCTTGCTATAGTTGGTGCAATCTAGTCGGCTTATTTAAGGGGTGATAAGGATGTAAACCTGTTGTTTGCTTTCCTGTTCTTTTGATTTAGTCTATTGATCTATTCTTCCTTTTTGTTTATCTTGTATTCATGTGTCCCTAGTAATTCATGTTAATGTTTAGGTTTTTTCTTTTCATGTGAACATAATTTTGGTTTAGTTATTTATATATTGTACTATTTACTTTTACGAATTTTGAATATAGCGGTACCAACTAGTTTTAATTATCACTAACATCGTAGTTAACCTGAAACTTTCATGTTTTCATTCTACCCTTTCTCACTATGTCTATATTGGATTATACTCATGCACACACATACACATATCTATATATACACATGTATAAAAGACCGGTCTTTATATAAATATTTATGTTGTAGCTAAAGGAGACGAATATCGAGTTTGTAGAGAATCTGCAAGGCAGCACTGGGATCTGATGAAGTCCTGTTATCAGAAGGTACAGTTCTGTTGATTGGTTAGAACGGCAGACTGGATTTTTACTTGGAAGACAATATTTATTACTGAAAGTGTGTTCTTTTACAGGCGGCCACAGCATATTCAAATGGAGAACGTGACTATGCAGCTTACATGTCTGAGAAGGTGTGTTATGATTTGTTTTTTTCAGTCTTGTATTCAGTTATATGTTTTGCTTCTCACTTTGTTTCGTCCATTTTGTCCTTACCCAACTGTTTCAGGTACATGTTTGATGATCTAATGTATCCTTGATATATATGTCATATTTGTTATACTTTGATATTTTAACAATTTACTATTAAATAAAAATCAGTGCTGTAGATTTTTACATTTTAGATACATATACTTGCAAGGGTTGTTGGAATGGACAATTTGAGAATGATTTATTTTGTTTATTCTTTATGCTAGACTCCCTGTCCTTGCCTGTTATCATAAATGCTCATCAAGGAATGTAATTTTCTGTAGTTTAACAGATATATGTCTCTTTGTCCAACTAGAACCTTCGATTAACCGAATACCGAGAGTTCCTTGCACCATTAGTCCCACACATACTAACCTAATTTTCCTCATTGATTTAGGGAAGGACACACAATAAAATAGCTCGAGAGGCAGATGAAAAGGCAAGCCAAGATATCTTCCAAGCTAGGTTGGTCACTGTTTTGCAGAAGGAAGTTGTTTTCCATAAATTTATTGTTCTAATATCGCTGACTGTACTGTAGAAACAAGAGCATAGAGAATGTGATTACTATTGATCTACATGGACAACACGTCAAACCAGCAATGAAACTTCTAAAACTTCATCTGTTATTTGGTGCATATGTCCGCTGTAAGCATTGGCAATATGTATTGCATGTTTCCGGTTTTTAAAAGTACTTGCAGGACCTTTATAATAGGGTCTAATATGTAGTATTACTTGTTTATTTCCTCAATATATATTTTGTAGCTGTGCGGTGGTTCAGAGTTATCACTGGGTGTGGAACCCATGGTATGGGGAAGTCGAAGCTGAAGCAATCGGTATGTTTCTTAACCAGCGCACTTCTTGACTTATTTTTCCTTAATAATCATGGTCTTTGTAACATTGTTGATGGGTTGCAGAATAATAAAAAACCTGTCTCAACAAAATGTAAACCAAGTCCATCAGGTGTTTATGCTTTTTATCTTCATTATGAAGCATGATTAATTTCTGAATTTGGTTTTCAATGCATTTATTTGGTGATTCACAATAGGATTTTCAAACAGATACTTCGACTATTTTGGGCTGTCCTTGCAAGCTCTTTGAAACTTAGGGTATACATTTTGCTTTACCGCCCTAGATGTTCTAAGAATGTAGCAGTGGCAGGTCCCTATGCTGGGCCCTAAAAAAATCCTTAGGATGATCAGTGACATAGCCGCTGACAAAGCACATCCTAGAAAACACTTTTGCGTCTATTGCTTTAAATTATCCCAGTAGTACTAGAAAAGTGACCATGTAAGCCCCAACCATGATAATAATGACTTCAAATTCATATTTGTTTTTCTTCTATACCTTTAGCTTCAGAAGTTTTACCTGCATTGCATGATGCCAAAATTTGTTATACAATTATTAAGCCCCAACCATGATAATAATGACATTATGGTCTCGGTTAGAAGATTCTTTACCGCTATTGTGTGGCAAACTGTTCTGGAATTAATTTAGTGTATTTAACCATGTTAAGTACTTTTTGTTTGGTATACCATGCTTTCGACAACACGAGGTTTTACCTGCACTTCGATGACGTAAAGATTTGCCACACTAGCTAACATGTTTATCTATGCGGTTAATTTGTCAATTTATGAACGAACTGAAATTTTACAAAACAGTGGAATACACATTGGTGAAGTAATCCGTGTTGAGCTTTGAGGGAAAAATTGACAGTGTTTAAAGGAAAAGTAGGCCCAATCAGCATCAGTTCTTCCACCATTTCATCACATAAAGAAAACATATAGACTCCATATATCAGTTCCACTATAACATCACACGTACAAGATATATATACTGCATATATGTATATATTACACGTCCGAAACTGAACCAATTTCGTTTGGTTTGGTCAAAATAAAACCAAACCAATTTTGCTTGGTTTGGTCAAAATAAAACTAATACGTTAACTAAAAAAATGAACCAACATTGATGATTCAGTTTGATTATTCGGGTTCATTTTTTCTCACCCCTATGTATAGATAAGAAGGGCTATTTTATAATACATCTTAGTGCGAAGTTAACCTTTATAATAAAATCTTCATGTTCCAAACTACTAGTATGTGGGCAAGAACTGGTTAAAAGCCATTAAAAAAAAAAAACCAGTTTCGTGTAAAACTTAATTCATGCAGTAATCAAGAGATGTATGAATGTAAATTATTGAACTGTTATTGGCTTGCACCTTGCTGTTGTTTGAGAAAACTAATTTATCAACCAGCTTTCATCAATAGATCAGTATTAACTTCCGTGTTCATTCAACTTAACCATTAGTGTGTTTCTATAAATTTGTAAAAACACGCAGTCTTGCTAGATAAAACAATTCAGGAAATGTATCTTCTTATAGAGAGATTAAATTTTAGAAATATTGGATGATATTGTTATTATTATTATTATTATTATCGGCTGAAGTTTCTAGCTGCTGCCTGTAGGTCGCTAATCTTTTACAGAAAGAAGGTATTCAGTGGAGTGAGGAGAACAAGGGAACTTTGCTTATCAGGCTTGATGGACAGACTGAGTTTGGTTTTCTGGATACAGATAGTGATACTGAATAATATTGTTTTCTTACGTTTCTCCTTGCTAACAGCAGTAAAGCTTGTGCTAATATCTGAACCGTAGGATATCGAAGGATCTAAATCTTAACCCTGTGCTTGTTTATGTGACATCCAAATCTGCTGCGTAAAAGCTTATTGGGTGAAGATATATACATAGAGTAATTGCGTAGGTGTTGGATGCCAGGTTTTTGCAGATATTCTCTTTTCATTTTTTTAGTTCACGAACTTTAAAAAATGTGTACGGCATGTTTGTAACATGTGCATAGAACCATAGATTCTCAAAAGGATTCTGCAACGTGGAAAGTCTAACTTTATTATTTCCCTAATAATATCAAATTGTGTACAAAAAAGCTAGTTTAAGTGGAGCTTGATTGATTGTGTACTGTATGCATTTCTTGTGTTGAAAAGTTCTCGGATGGTTGGGTTCCACTCGTTATGAAATGCTGGCCCTACAGATTATAACAGTGCTGTTTAGTCAGATTTGCCTGCAGAGGTACATGTAAGTACCATCAGACTGACTGAGCTATTAGAAATCCGGAGCTGGGGGTGCTCATATGAATGGTGCTTGTTGCTGTTGCTCGCAAGGCTTTTTGCAAGTAAAAATGTATATCTGCCTACATTTTATACTCATTTTTTTTTTTTTTTTTTTGTGATTTTCTATGGCCTTTGGAGGTCTCTCTTTTCCAAGTAGAATTAGGTGAACTGTTTGGTTTTGACCTCATCCCTGTGGATAGACATGGGTGTAGGTATAGGATTTCACCTTGGGAGCAGTCTCATTCAAAATGAAATTGCTTTATCCTCACAGCTTCTTGTAGGAGATCTCAACTTGTTTATACAGAGGAATATTTGTGAAAGATAATGTCTTTTTATCCTTTCAACTCTGCTACAAATTTGACTGTCAATTGCATATGATTTCTTTGTAGAAAATTGAAAATGTACAATAAATTAAGGTTATCACGTGTTGGTTCCTTTGCACTTTGAGGTCCAAGAGTTTTAATATGCCATTTTTTTCAACAATAAATCTTGGCGTACATACTTAAACACTACAAACTCACTACCAATATTCTAGGAAATACAGGTACTCACTACCAACATTCTAGGAAAGACAGAAAGACAGGTACACCGCTTCTTTTTTTTTTTTTGCCTGTTGATTATGTTACTTATGATTCATTAATTTAATTCTTCACAAACTCAAAGAGAGCATTATGAAAAACAAAAAAATTAAGATATTTACTTTCAAAAAAGTAAAA
>PHNY01121184.1:28957-40516 GCA_003724115.2 Anethum foeniculum | reverse complement strand
AACCAAGTGAAAATTCTTGGTGTTCTGCATTGATTCATTTCCTGCATTGCATATATTAATTTCTGCAATTTACATTCTGCTGTGTTAAAATTCTGCTGTGTTAAAAGAGTCTGTCTCATTTGCAAAAGAGACTGTCCCATTTGAGAACAGTCTTACTATTACTGTAATTCAATTGTGCCTACGAATTTCAGTTTAATGTTATTTACTGTATTGCAATAATCAAGTGTGTGCTTGTTATCCATCAAATCAGGTCATAAAGTAATTATATACTAAAACAACATTTTAATGAAATATGGGTAGCAATAACTAATCTACATGTGTCATGTTATTAGTAATTAAGTGTATGCTTGTTATCCGTTACTATACACGAATACAAAAAAACTATTGTACAAATGGATATCGAAAAGTTTTTGTGCTGCTTAATGGACCTCAGATAACAAAAGCATGTGAAAATTGATCTCTTATTTGAATGGAACCAATGTGCTTCTTGTACATTTGCAGTACTGTGATGCTATAGCTCTGAGGCCAATCAAATTAAAGTGTGGAATCATGTCTGGTCCTTCTATGGTCTTCGGCTCTACCTCAAATGAACTCTAAACCCTCTACCTCCTACCTCCACTATAGATGGGCTAAGCCCATATAGTAACATTTAGTTGTGTTGGGATATGTCATACCTAGAGATGTAAGATAAGTGTAGAAACTAAAATTGAGCTATATATTAACAGTATTTTTGATAAGATATATGGGTTGGCAATGTGCCCCCAGCCAAGACACTGACACATTCAAGAATGTCGAGAGCTTGTAGGATCTTTGATTGACTTCCCTCGTCAAATTTTATGTAGAAAGCTGCAATAAAAAAGATGGACATGCAAGCATCAAGAGAAGTTCTTGCTGAATTGAAGGTTTAATGCATGTTCATCACCTGAACCTGGTACTACCCCCCTTCTGTTTTTTGTAGTGATGGCGGACTTTTACTTTTTGTTTTATCAGTCCTTGTGTAAATTATGTTCCTCTCTGCTAATTTAGCGGCCTATTTGCCACTACATAACCATTAGTTTTTGCAGCTTCTAAGAAAGGTCAATGATTGTTTCTACTGTTCTGGGAGTCCCTCAAAATTTGCTTTCCATCCATAGATTGCCTATGAGGTGATCCCCTCTGCATCTACTAGACTACTAGTCACAGGAAACAAATATCGATCAGACTAAACAAATGTACTACAATTGATGTCTGTGATTTTTATGTAGTGTGATTTGATGAATTAACTTAGAGGGCAAATGATGGATTTTAAATGACAGGATTTGAGTTGTCATTTCAAATTCTTATGTTTACACTAATAGTTGAATGTTCTAGATTTCAAATTAAATTCAAATCTAAGTTCTCAAACAGTTTATTTGATCAAATCCAGAATTCAAATGAAATCTAAGTTCCCAAACGGGTCTGTGTTGTGATAATGTTTGGACTAGGGACCAAGTCATGTGGTTGTTCCAGGGCGTAGAAAATGTATAAACAAAGAAGGTTCCCATAATTATTTATTAAGCAGGGGGTGTCGGTGGAACCAAGTGAGCATGGAGCATCTGAAACAAGAAAAGGAGAATCCATTTTTCTTGTCACAAATAGTTACAAGGCTTAATGACCTTTTTTTTTTTTTGACAAATACGGCTTATAGCCTTACAAGTGAGTATCTGTTCTAAGAAATTCTCGCGGTGAGTCAGAGTCGAACTTTAGAACCTGAGACAACAGAGGATAAGTACTTAACCACTTGGAGTCTTGGATTATCTAATCGTGCTCAGGCTTAATGACCTTTTAAGTATTAAGGTTTGCATCAATATACCGGCCGATTCACATTGTTTTTTTCCCCGGTTAGACAGGTTTAGCAACGTGTTGATGAATTTAGTAACTTGGCATCTATATTCTATTGTACTCTGGAAAGGGAATTGAAAAGGGAATGTGACATGTACAGACTGTACTACCGTAATGTCCCTAGCATGGGTAATATTTAATGGCATCTACGGTAACATGAATCGAACAGATGAAGATATATAGTGCCTGTTTGGAAAATCTTATTTGTCAGAAATAAGTTACTTATTTCTGAAAAAGNAAACTGTACTTTTTTCTGAAATAAGTTACTTATTTCTGACAAGTTTTTGCATATAACAGATACTAAATCCTACTTAAATATTTAATTCTAAAAATCAACATGTAAATATGAATTTTTTTTTTCGAAATAAGTCGATAAGTTGATAAGTTGTATTTTGCCAAACAGGCAAATAATGAGGCTTTTTCTCATTAGTAGCCTTACCTTGAGTTTGGAATTAACTTTCAAATTGTAAGGCAATCGTGATTTCCTGTTTTATCATTGTATTGTATGGTTTAGTTCAAGAATATAGTTAACAAGGATTGTGATCAGGTCAAATAGAGATTACTTGTTATCATATGTTGTACTACTAGTTTTCTATTCTTTTTTTCAGAACTTCTCTGAAAGTATTTTTCAGATACAGTTTTCAATGTACCAAACAACTTTAAGCTCAAATAAGTGCTTTTAAAATCACAATAAAACATGGTCAAGCAAACTCTTGGACAGCTAATATATCAACAACAGATTTTGGTTTGGAACAAACTTCTCTGCACTTGCAACTGAAGTGTGCAATACATGTCTACTGGTGAACGAGATACCGTTATTGAAGATGAAGTTGATGTTTAGCTAAAAATTCATACTGCTTAGCCACCTTTTAAAATGTTCTAATTATTTCTGAATGTCACCCATGAAACAGTAGATTAAAGGCAAATTTTGAAAGGAAACGCTATCCGATCTCATCCGGAATAGAAAAGCAAACTATAACTAAAAGTAAATTGTTAGCCATGGGAGTTAAAAGCCACTCCTCTGCGGAGTTTTTATAAACTGAACTGCAGGCATTCCCAGTATATTTAAATGTATCACAACCATGTGCTACAACATTTTGTAATATTTTCGATGATTAGAAATACTCCAATTTAAAAGAAGTGCTCACCCCCTTTTACTTTCTCCGTCTGGGAGGTTTCTAATAACTGGTGTAACATATATTGACAGTCTAATCGATGTTGTGAAACCCAGGAAGAAGTGAAGTGATAAAGCCAAAAACAATCATTTGAACCTCCTTTACAATGCCCCACCAGCGATTGCCATCATTGCCCATGCCAGGTTCTTGCTCGTTCATAACTGCTTGCTGTCCATTGTGCTCGGCATGATTCTCATTCTCAGCTCCAGGTTGACCACCTGGCATAGACAGACATATTCAAATAAGAGTCCATAATAAGTAGTGGGAAAAGAGCTTGTCTGTAAGTTTCTTTGATTTGACAGTTTAGATTTAGTAGTAGTAACCAATAACCGTCGTAAGAACCAACCTCCTCTCTGGGAGCTTAACAAAAGGCTAAGGCAGAGAGATCACACTTTCTTGTTTGCAGAATTTGCTTAAGATAGTCCCACGCCTAATCGTTCACGGGTATTAGGCTCTGATCGGTTACATTCGTATATAGGGTACAAGGCAAGGTCTATCAGGTACAAAAGGTTTAATGTCCCTTTCTTTTAAAATAATTGTAATTATCTTTTGTAACAAAAGGACTGTTGTTGTATCATCTTTCCTTAAAAGTTAAAAGAACCAATGAAATTTTTATCTTCAAAAAACAAAATAAACCTATCCTTCACACTAGAAAATCACTGTACTGTTTTTTTTTTTTTTTTGTAAAATACTGAAAGACTGAAATACTATACACAGAGTTAATATTGAGAACACAGGATTATAAATAGGTTTTAATCAGGATGGTCCTAGTCATGCTTTTTAGATGGTGAGACATACCTGCCAAAGCAGCATCCCCATTCCCTTGTCTTTCAAAAGGAGGAATGTTATCAGGCCTAACAGCTTGCCTTGGTGGTTGGGGAGGTGCAGCTGCTCTCTGCATACCTTGTGATAGCCATCGAACCAATGGTGCAAGAGCTCCAGTTTGGTATCTGCAGGCAACCAGAGTAAAGTGATTCATACTTGATGTTATCACACTTCTTGTGTGTGTGTATGTGTCTGAGAGAGGGGGGGGGAGGTGTTTCTGGGACAAACAACTTACAGATATATAAGCGCAGCAAAAAACACGAGAAGGAAAAGCCTCTGTTTTGATCCATCTTGGTTGAATAGAAAGATTACGGCTGCCAGCTTTAAGATAAGAAACAAGTCAATCTGAAACGCAATCTGAAATCTTCTTACTACAACCTGTCTTTGCTGTCCGGGTTGCTGCTGCTGTTGTTCTTGTTGTCTTACTTGGCCTTGCTCCCCACCCATTTGTCCAGCCTCAGAAGTTGGTCCACCCCTGGAACACACATGCATGAAAATACAAATTTTTTAAAAAATTAGACTTCTCATCAAAGTGAAAAGTCTCATTGCTCATTCACTTATTTATCACCATCATATTCCCATCATCTAATTTCAAAATGCTGAATATTAGAGTACTAAATACCAACCTCGTCCTGATATTAAAACAATACAATGATATGTTCTTCATAGAGCTACTTTACCACTGATTTTAATCATATAGTTCTATCACCTTTTGACAAATTCAATGCATACAAGTATATAAGAAATTGAGAATGTCTTACGTCGGTACATTGTATGTAAAGGGAATAAGGGTGGTAGGTGGAAACGCCGACATGGGCCCCATAAAAGGATATGTAGGAACAGCATAAAGGCCTCCTCTACGGTTCACTTGATCTTGACCCTGCTGCAAAGGAGGAATAAGTACTGGATACATAACTGGGAACATCTGCATACTTCCATTCTGTACAGGGCCGCCTACAGGAGGCATCTGAGACAATAAAGTAAAATATATATATTATTAACACTCGGATTAGCTGACACAGTGACATGGATTTCTGAAGGAGATCATAATAAGTAAAGTACAGATGACTTGGACTGCACACAAATACAGAAGCAAGGCAAGGGAAGGCTTATATGTACTCTGTCACAGGTGAATTCTAGCTCTTAACTTTAACAACTCGTAGACAACATTTTTTTAAGGTCTGAAGAATGTGAATAAAAAAAGATTTGTTAAACTGTTTACTAGTTATTTACATTCTAATTGTGTAGCCAAGACTATATTAACTAGGATTTGTATTTGGTGTTTAGGATAGTTATCAACACAATCTGGTCGATCCCAAGTTAAATTTGTCCTTCCATAAATCCCTATAAGAAACTTTGAGTCATTTTTATTTTTCAGAGCATATTTTAACTGCTCCGAGCTTTATTTCACATGTTTCCCGGAAAACACGTCATATTACCTCTTTCAGTTTTTTCACATATCTATATCAATATTTATATAACATGTAGAAATTAGACCTATTATATAAAATGCTGGACAGCTAACGCTAGCATCCGTGTAAACTAGAAATTAGGTTGAATTAGTTATCTACACAAGTCGCAAATATCTCATAGCTGTATACCCAAGGTTAAACATCGGACCAGCTTTTATTTTCCCACCGGCTGCTTTTCCGCTAAAGACCAAAATACTAAATTAATAGCTTGGGATTCTTTTGAATTTGCTTTTCCCATTCCCCCACTAGTCGAGGAGGCTACGCTAAAAATTTTGCAACTAACGACAAAAAACAATTAATTTGTATTAACAAAAAAGAACCTCGCTACATAAAGAAAGCTTTGCCCTTCTATCTTCCCTCAACCTTATAAATGCTTAATAGACCACTCCACCAACTCCAATCTCATAATAAAGATCCCATATATGTCAAGTTTTGAATATCTCCCACATTATTATACAAAGTTACAAACCGATAAATTTTAAATCATATACGTAACTAATATATATATAGGTACATGCTACCATTCTAATCTCCTACATTTCAAACAATTTGATGCTCCCGCTAGCCTAGCAAGAAACAAATCACCAAACTTAAATTCCGATATTCAGACCCTAAAAAATCAACTGCTTCAGGTAACCAAACACCCAACTCAATATCCGATATTCCGATCCTCAAAAACCAAATGCTTCTAAAACAAAAACCCAACTCAAATTCCAATATTCAGATCCCAAAATACCAACTGCGTCAAGAAACAAAACACCCAACTTTATTCCTATATAACCATCCAAAAAAACACCAACTGCTTCAAGAAACAAAAACCCAACTCAAATTCCGATATTGAGATCCTAAAATACCAACAGCATCAAGAAACAAAACACCCAACTTCCATTCCAACATCCCATCCTAAAAAAACCAACTGCTTCAAAACCCGAAAACCCAACTCAAATTCCAATATCTAATTCCTCAAAAACACCAACTTAACTTAACTTAATTCCGATATCCCAATCCTATTACTAAAATCAAGAACCCAAAAAAACCAACCTAGAATCAAGAATTCAGATCGCACAACTACACATATCATCATAAACCCAATTCACTAGATAGAAATTATAAAACTTTACTTTGATATATCATCACAAAACATATAATTAAACAATTTTCTAAATCAATCTTTAAAATATTTGTGCAAGTAGAATATAAAAACCTAAACTTGATCTATAGATACAAGTCATACACACAAATATAAAATGAGAATTGAAGATAAAAAGGCAACCTGGGTATGCTCATCACCTACAGCCTCTTCAATCCCTGTTTTCATCATTTTTTTTCCTCTTAGTTGAATGAATGTGTGTGTGTTTATTTATTCATGTCGTCAATACTTTGTTTTTTATTTATTTTTTTAGAGCTTTCCTTTTTTTTTCTTTTTTCAATACTTCAAATCTGTGTATGTTTATGAATAGCCCTTTTTTTTAATCAAGATTAATTATTTATAAATTTTTAAACATTGTTGTTTTGTTAAGATTAATGAATTTTCTTTAATTTGTCTCAGAATTCTAAAATTAAAATTTATTACAAATTTAAATAGCTAACAATAATCTGAAAAGTACAAAAGATTAGTGATCAAAAAAAAAAGTACAAAAGATTTCAAAATTATAATTTATAATTCAAAACTGAAAATTTTTGGAGTTCATAAAAAACCTTTGTAATAAGTAATGAATCATCTAATTAAACTTTAATGATCGATCGTCAATAAAGTTTTATATACATTTTACTTTTTTTCCTAGGTGATAATTTTCAGCCAATTTTTCCGAACCTAAAAGCAAAACTTTATATTTGTACAAGAAAATTAATATATTTCTTTCCTCTCAGTTGAATGAATGTGTGTGTGTTTATTTATTCATGTCGTCAATACTTTGCTTTTTATTTATTTTTTTAGAGCTTTCCTTTTTATTTCTTTTTTTTTAATACTTTAATTCCTTGTATGTTTATGAATGGGATTTTTTTTAATCAAGTTTAATAATTTATGAATTTTTAAACATTGTTGTTTTGTTCCGAATTCTGAATTTTCTTTAATTTGTCTCAGAATTCTAAAATTAAAATTTATCACAAATTTAAATAGCTAACAATAATCTGAAAAGTACAAAAGATTAGTGATCAAAAAAAAATACAAAAGATTTCAAAATTATAATTTATAATTCAAAACTGAAAATTTTTGGAGTTCATAAAAAACCTTTGTAATAAGTAATGAATCATCTAATTAAGGCTATGTTTGGCAAATTAACTTATTGCTTATAAGTAACTTATTTTTTTTTAAAATTTCGTATTTTAAAATTTTTTTCAAATATAAATATTTATTATAAGAATTGAAAATCAAATCTTATTTTACTTATAAAAATTAAGTTACTTATTTTCGGAAAAAGTACATATACACGTACTTACGTACTTTTCGGAAAAAGTACATATACACGTACTTACGCACTTTTTCTGCGCTTATAAGTTACTTATAAAATTTGTCAAACGGGGCCTAAACTTTAATGATGGATCGTCAATAAAGTTTTGTATACATTTTACTTTTTTTCCTAGGTGATAATTTTCGGCCAATTTTTCCGAACCTAAAAGGAAAACTTTATATTTGTACAAGAAAAAAATATATTAAATATCATATAAAAGCTCTGAATTTTAAACTTATTCTTTTTGACAATAAAATTTGACTTTACAACTTCAATTTTTATATAATTCTTGCAATATATGAATTACTTTTTCTTTCAAACCAAGACACTGTGCCCGTTTGGAAAATTTTAAAATAAGTAACTTATAACTTAAAATGAATAAACTTAAAATGAATAAGTGACTTATAAGTGGTAAGTTGATAAATACTTATAAGCTGTATAATTGTTTGGTATATTTCAGAAATTTTTTTTTACTTAAATAAATTAAAATAAATAATTTTTAAATATGATTATTTTTATTCGTGAATTATAAATTCGATTAACATTTTAAAACCTATATTTAAAAACTAAAGTTAATAAAAAAGTAAAAAATCAAAATAAGTTGAGAAAAAATAATTTTAAATTCAACTGGGCTAACAAACACTCGTGGATAAGTACTTATAAGCCTTATAAGCTACATGTACATTTTTTGTAACTAATTTTGATTGTATTTCGACAAACAATTTTAAGAAGCACTATTTCAAAAAAAATAAAAAAATTGAGAGGCAGATAATGCAATGAATGCAAAATTTCAGCATCCCTCGGCCCAGAAAACCAAAAAATCCCCAGCATGCATTTGATAATCACCCTGTCAATATAATTTCATAAAACTTCAGAAATCAAAAGCAAGCTGCAATTTCTGCAAACGTGCACGACATCAATGATATATTCAACAAAGAGGGGGTGTTTTTATTAAGCAGTAGTTACATTGAAGATTTGAAGCTTCATTTGTGCCAATTATTCGATAAATTATATAATCAATACTGAAATAACTGTAATGGACAGAATTCTGAAGTTTTTGAAGTAAAAGAATATGTTCTTTGATCCAAATAAAGTAGATAGTAATAATCTTCGATGAATCCTTGACCTTTCCACCAGCTTTCGTCATCATATTCCAGAGTGCTCCTCCAAATTTACTGCAGGAGGTAGCTTAACTGATATTATCAGTCAATGATAAATTGATCATCCTGATTATCTCCTTCAACTCTTGTGTCATCATGCACTATGTCATTCACATGGTGCAAGTTCTGCATCATTTGTGATAGATAATGATTGCTAGCGTTAGTGTGATCAGAAATACCAGCCGAATGACCAGTCCACTGCGAAACCATGCCAAGCAATTGGCCAGTAAGGTTCTGCTGTTCATGAAGGATCCTAGTCTGAATCTGACTCATCTCAGCTCGGTGCTGATTAAGTGTCTCGTCAATCTTCTTCTTCCACTCAGATCTCCTCCTATTAATCCTCTCGTCCAACTCATTCTCGTACATCATTTGTTCTTCTCTTCTTCTCCTAAATCTTTCTTCACTCTCCTTCTCCATCGATTCCCATTCACTAATTCTTTGTCTCCATACCTTCTCCATATTATTAACCCTCTCTTGTCTATCGTTTTCCCTCTGTTCCCATTGCCTCTCACGCAGCTGCTCGTTTTCAGCTCGCAAATGTTCTCTTCGCTGTCTCTCACGCTCTCTTTCCACCTCACGCTGCTCAAACCGAGTTTCCGACTCTCGTAATTGTCCCAACTGATTTGCAAGAAACCCCCACGCCCTTTTATCTAACCCCTTCAGCACCTTCCGCTTCTTCCTCGTATCCGACCCCATTGGCTCAATATCTTGATAAACAAACCCATTATCCCCATCTTCCTTCAAAAGCCCACTACTACCACCATTAAAATTCTCCTCCCCTTCTTCCCCATCATACTCAAATTCCAAACCCATAACCCCATTCCCATCCATACCGCCACCAAAATCACCATCTTCACCTTGACCCAAATCCCCAAACTGAACCGCATCCATCCCGTGACTACTCCCATCAAACCCTTCACCATTTTCATTATTCCCAACAACCATCAATTCATTCCCACCAAAAACAATCCCCACATCCCCAAAAACCTCCTTATACCTCAAAAAATTGGACCAATGTGTCAGCCCCTCAACCCAATCAAACTCCTCACCACCCGAATCACCAACCGATTCCGACTTCTTAATCTTCTGCTTCACTAATGAATACTGATGCCTCATATTCTGCACTTTAGTACACACATCCTTCCAAGTCCATTGCCAAGGATACGAAATCGGGTCACGAATATGATGAATAGAATTCACATACAAAGAAATGGGTCTAAATTTTTTCTCCCTAGTTTTCATTTTAGCTAAAGTTCCATCACATACCATCTCTTCATACTTGTCTATCAAAGTTCTCTCCTCTGCCTCACTCCATTTTTTTCTTCTTGAAGGAGGCATCAATAATAACAACTAAAGATACAAACTTTACATACATTCAACAACTCACAACTACAAATCAGAATTACAATCAAGAACCCAAATCAATTTCTACAAGAAAAATGTCAATTCTATACATACATATACAAATAAATAAAATCAAGATTCACTGAATACTAACCTTGAGATCAAGAATTTTTCCAAGAAATCTTGATGGGTTGTTGTGAATTGGCAAAATTAGAACTGGGTTTGCTCCATTTCTAGGTCTTGATTACAAAGATTAGATTTTTATATTCTCTGTGTACTTTTTTTTCTGGAAAGAATGCGATACAATTGGGCTTTTGCTAGGGGAGTTAGGAGGCATTAATCGATTTGTACGTGGGTAAGGATGGGTGATTCATTTTATGTCATAAAAGGACCAAGAAATTTGGGCCATTTGGCTGCACTAGATTCGATGCGCTTTCTTAATGATTTACTGAGAATATTATTGTAGGTGATTGTAATTTATATTTTTTGATATAAAAAATTTGAAGGCTTTTTACTATATTCAAAAATCAACGTAATTTCTGTTTATATATACTTGGCGATATTATCAAACTCGAAAGATATCCGATACGAAATTCAAAATTGTGAATTTACAAACTTCGAAATTTTGTATTTATATTTGAATTTTGATTATACTAATTAGAAATCCAAAACTCAATCCAAACACAAAACCTGATGAAAATCTAATACATAAATAATATCTAATATTTAAATATTGTTATTTTTTAGATTTTACTCATCGGTACAATCCATGAAATATGTTACATTGACTACTTATTAATTTAATTTTTTTTTAATTTTAATTATTATATATATGTAACTAGTGTTGTTTATAAGTACCGGTGATATATTGAACTTGATTATAATATTTTTTAATTTTGAATACTCGTAAAAAATCTGATGCAATATAAAACCTAGAGCTGCAAATGAAAAGAGCCGAGCAGAGTTCTGTCCGAACCGAGCCGAGCTTAATTTTTTTTGAAACCGAGTCGAGCCGAGCTGAGTTTAATAACCGAGCTGAAAGTGATGTTCAAGATCGGCTCGTTAATAAGCGAGCCGAACCCGAGCCGAATCCGAGTTTGCTCACGAACAACCGAGCTGAGCCGAACTCGAGCCGAGTTCGAACAAAGTCGAGTTGTCTACTAATAGTTCCCATATATTTTTTTAATCAGCCAATCTTAAAGTATAATTTATAATTTTACAAGTTATATCGAGATCAAATATCAGTCTTATCTTACAATGATATACTCACACT